>DVZR01000194.1:0-10315 GCA_018237405.1 Thisbe lycorias
AAATAAGCAAATTATTTGCTTGTGTTATGGGTGTTAGTCAACGATATAAATACGTCTAATTACTTATATAAATAACGGAATAAATATAACTGTCGCTTGAAGATGTGAAGAAGTTAAAAGGTCTATATATTCCACTAACGATCTTATATGCCGCGGCTTCGCCTGCATGTTGTTTGGATACCAAGAGTATGTATAAGCTGAAATGACGCGCTCCGCTGCTTAATATTGCTTAAGTAGTTTCCATATTTTTACCCTTTTAAGTTAAAACCCTCCTAATTTAGAATCTATATCTTTATCTAACTATATTACTATTATCTTACTATCATAGTTTTATTTAATTTAATTATTTATAATTCCTTATTTCTGTATTTTTTTCGTATAGTTTTGGTATACAGTATGGAATAAGAAAAGCGGTGCCTCCTGACACAAGCATTGTAAGGTTCCAGTCACACAGTTACTACTATATCTTTTTACTTATCATGATATAAATATATTTATTATTCTTTTTCTTTTGAAATTGCTCAATCCACGGAACATTTTTGTACTTATGAAGTCCTTTAGAAACAGTTATACTCGGTATTTCGCTACGTGGAGAAATCAGATATGTTAAAAATGCTTATAAATCAAGTGATTGATGTAAAATTAGAGAACTGAAATGGCAATGGCCACATGGCCAAAAGGTCCAATGCTTATTTAGGCCAGAATGTTTTGGAATGGCGAACATACCCTGGTCGACGCTTCGCCAGTCATTCCTCTACTTGATGAATTGACGTCAGAACAGATGTCAGACAATTTCAGAGACTCTTGACACCTAATTCGAATTAAATCGATAGATTTAATAATGCTAAATTAGCCTAGATCAAATAATAATAATAATAAAACAAAACAATAAGTAATTCAATATTATTTATTATACCGCAATAAAAGTATATATCTCAAAAATGTTTATAAAATTGAGCAAATCTAAAATGGAATTACAATTGCGTATCGGTTTACTTACTATTAACTAATAGGAATGTATTAAGGTTTACAATGAATTTAATCGATCAATTTATCGTGGAATTTTATATGCTGCTAACTGAGCAGAAAAGGAGTAATGTTTTTAACTTATATAATTTCAAAATTTCTATAGGCCCAAAACAAAATAATTTTCACGCTTAGACTTAATAAGTTTAAGGCATTAAAATACATTCATAACTTGAAAACTTATACGCGTATTTGTATATTGTTAATCCGAATCATTTATTAATTTTCAAAATATATAAACAGTTATGTATACTATAGAAATATTAAATGGTAGTCTTCAATAAATTAGAGAATTAGAGAATTAGCATACTTTAAGCAGTATAAAATGCCCTGTTATATGGACTTAAAACTTATAATTCAATATTGCATCTGTGGTGTTAATTCATCATATAATAAATCAAATAGCTACATTATTCACAGCCTTGACCTACGTTTGTTGGCATTTATATGAGTCTGTCGAATTGTTAACACTTCATACATATCCCTTGCTTAACTTTAACACTTCGTTAGCACGTAGAATTTACATCGGATCCATCAGTTAATAAGTAGACATTAAATAATGTCGTCCTTTCGCTAAAAATCCTTTAACATTCAAGTGGTCGATTTTTACTTTTTTATGTAATTTAAAAACAGTTCAAGAATATCTATCTTTCTATCTAAGAACCATAGCTCTATCAGTTATAGTTTCGGAAATATGAAAACATCTGCACCAATATTTAGCTTTTTGTTCATCTCAAAGCGTCTAAACCATATTTCTTCGCTTTATGCATTTTAAAGGTACTTTTCTGCTAAATTCGGCAATTTCTTTATACTCTCCTTTGAACTAAAACAACGTTATATGATTTTTTAGTGATAAGAAAAAATCGTTTTTTTACTCTTATCGAAAACCACTTTTTGAGCTTAAAGGGTTTATAGTGAAAGAACGGCAGAGAATCCCTTACTTAATGGCTTTGTAATTGTTTTTTTTATATACTACAGTATTAGTCAAAGTATTTTATTAAACTAACTAAAGTCAATCTAATGTACTGACTGTAGGTATTTTTGATAGTTAAATGGCCACTGGCCACTGCTACATATTGAATGATCAGGATAGGAAGATCTTTCATCCACCTTCACTTTAATAAAGTGTAAATCAGTTTCCCGGATGTATGAAATGGTGCACAATTAATGGCGACAGTCTTGGGACCGAAATTTGTAAAAGAAAAATATATTAATAAAACTAAATACTAGGTAAATATCCCATACCATTTCTATATTTTGCGCTAAATAAATCCAACATTACTAACTTATATTCTCTAACCAAAATCATCAATAACTACATTTGGATATCATATATGTGCTTTTTCTTATAAAAGTGATTACACATACTATAATTCATGATTCTAATAAATTCAATATTTTTTGGGCAGATGATATGAATAAATTATTTTTATGTTGTAACTTTATCGATATATTTTTTTATTTGTTTAACTCATGATGTCATGAATATTGCCCATAATTAACGCTAAGAGAACATATACTTATACTCTACCATCACACAGAGACATAATAAAAAATATGTATTAATAAGGCACATTTCGAAAGCCATTTTTAGAAATCACTCTTAATTGATATGATTTGATTTTAAAATAATGTTCTAGAACATAGGCTTTGTTCTAGAACCTTATTTTAATAGTTCTATCTCATCTCGCTGAACAGTTTCTTAATATAAAGATATTATGTTGCATTTTCTTCAAGAATAGACCAAATAAATTGATTTGTAATTAAAAATGTATTACCCTTGAATGTCGTATTCAATATATAATACATTTTTCATCAGTACAATCAGTACATCCTCAAAAAACACAGTTTATGACTGGATCTACGCAAAACGATACGTTTTTAATCTTGATTACATCTTAGAATTGGTCTCATTTAAAATTAAATGTAGGCCACGATCTGGAATATTAGTTTCAAAGTCATGTTTATCGAATATTTTTATAAAAATCTAATCAATAGCAAAAGTATAGACTTATTTCTCAATTTTTTAATGATTATTTATAAACGGCGAGTAACTAATCTGAATGCTGATGACTTTTAAGGATATTTTCTAAACATGAAATTCACTATAAAACTGTCCCAAATTTACGAAAATGTTACATTATGTAAAAGTATACAATTTCTATTACATAAACCTAATGTTTATGATGTTACATAATTAGTGATTATTTTTAGTAAATACTCTCATATTATAAACAATTATCGTATATTAAAAATGGCATACATTTTTTGAATATAATAATAGTAAGATTACAAAACGAACGTTAACAAAAATATGGTCAGTAGTTTTTTATTCTATGCTTTTAGATGGCAACTTCCATCTGTCAGTAATTTCAAATTGACAAAAAGACGTAAGTGTCGAGTTTACCGCCATGTTTTCATCAAGATGGCTGATTAACTCAATTTTGATATTATAGTTGCTTAATTGCTGTTTAAATTGAATTTAAACTGCTTATTACACTAGACATTGGCTAAATCGCTGAAACCCTAGCGGAGCCATAAAGTATAAAAATTGAATTGAAATAAGTTTCACATGCAGTTTTAAATTTATTAAAGTTAAGCAACCCATGTCGCACATTTAAATAGTCTTTTTAAAATAAACTATGATAATGTTCAGCTCTTTTAGATAAGAATAAAACAAAATGTCATTATCGTACACATAAAATAACGAATACCACTAATAGAACATGTATATATTTAAAAACCCAGTTATAAAAATTACCTTAACTCATATTAAACGTATTTTTAATATTTCTTTCTATCTATTCATTGGCAAACTATTTCTATACGAGTTCCTATCCTACATTTTTGTACATTAGTTTTAGCCCAAATATCATCTATTTTCACTACTAAACATAAGACATTTAATTCATATAAATAAATCAGCTATATTTTTATTTTGAATTCTAACCATAACTAAAGTTGTTTTAAGTTAAGGTCATATTCGTTGACCATTGAACTAAAAAACCTGTTAATTTTTGATTATATTATTCAGATAAATAAACCGATTTTCATCAATTAATATTTAATAAAAATTCAAAACTCAGCTTATCTCAGAATAGCGTTCGGGGATATTTATTTATTGACATTAATTGACAAAAGTAAAATCATTAAGCAAAGTAACGTTAAAATTTCAGCTGAATACCTTATTTTATTTATAATTTTAATCTGGTTTATTATAAAATGTCTCAGATAAAACGCACTCACGGTCCCAAAGTATGGCAACTAAATAATTAAATTAACTACATTTAATTAACGTGTAATAGGTCAACAATTTCATACTACTAGCTAATTTTGGCTCAGTTCAACTTATAATTTACGTTTTCTTGGCGAAACCATAGGAGTTCCAGTTATTAATGTGTGGAACAATGTCATTCAAGACAGGGTACCAGTCGGCTCCGGAATAGTCGATGGCATCTAGTTTACCGCCGTAGTCAGCTGGCAGGTGGGACGGTTCTAAGTGCTTATGAAGAGAAGTCATGTCGTTTCCGTGGAAGAATATCTGAAATTAATAACATATATAATTACTTATTAAATACTAACTCATATATTATTTTCGCTGATATAGACTAGGTGCCATTAGTGCAACTAGAGTTCCCATGTTGTAGGTGATAAATTTCCTTCGAGAGAAGTAAGCGCTGACTCTCGCTAGATCCGACGAAAGAACACGGAAGCTACCAAGCCCTTCTCTATTCCCTGTGAATAAGGCTGTAACCCTACGGCCTTATTCACAGGGAATAGAGAAAGGCGTAAGGCCTCAAAATAAGTTATTCATATTTTTTTTCTGAAAACATTTCTCATTGTCATACTTAGTTATTAAGTTGAAAAACGATCTAGTGTCTTTAGGGCCGTAAATGAATATTGACGATAAAGATTACTTATCATTAGGTCAGCATCATGTTGTACGGATACATATACAGATATACGAAAGTGGCATAACCTAACAATCTTAACTCTCCGTGGAACTTGACCATACTAAATATTAATTTCATAGCTAAAAACAATAACTTACTCTGCTCTTCAGTTTTTCCTTAATGAACGGACTGAACATTTTCCATACTACACTAAAGACCGTTGGCTGCTTAACAAAGTGGACTTCTTTCAGTCGAAGAGGCAAGGCTCCCTGAATGAACGTCATAAGTCGTTTGGAAAATGCCGGCGTTAGACTCATCGCCTGAAAACAAAGAAATATATGATATTTCAATTATATTTAAATAGTTATCACCTCTGTGGTTTAACGGTACCGCTGTCGTTTAAAATCAATGACTACAGAGGTAGTCGGGTTCTAATCCTAGATCCCAGATTGGGCAAATTTTCTTAAAATGTTTTTCAAAGTATTCTGAATAAACATATCCCGGCGCAATGGGGTTGTAGTGTGCCCCATATGACAATTGGCTTGCCACTTACTACGTAACTCTTCGGGAATGTTTAATCAATTCTATCTTTTTTTTTTTTTCTTCCCAGGTCCTCAACCATCTCCATACCAAATTTTATCAAAACCAATTCAGCGTTTTAGCCATAAAAGCGTAACAGACTTTCGAAATTATAATATTACTAGACGTGCTCTGTGACTTCGCACGGGTGTTTTGCTTTAAATTTTCATTCCATGTTTTAACTCCTAAGAAGTAGAATTTTGAAAAATAGCCAATATGCAACCCAGGTCTCTATTTCCATATCATCTCATTCCAGGTATCTATTTCCATATCAAATTTCTTATGTATTTTAACGATTTCAAGTGTTTTTGCGTGTGTATTTCAATGGTTTCTAGATTGGGATGAACAAAAGACCCAACAAATTCCCGTTTGAGGGTTCTTTCGGTCCTAGATAGTCATTATCTAGTCGTGGAATACAAATATAATTAACATTAAAAATACTTACTCTTAAGGTCATTGTTGGGAAGAAATCTGTCAGTGCACTGTACCCCAAATAATTTGTCACGTTGCCGAAACCCAACAAATATTTCAATGTATTTTGAACTGAAATTATATTAGTATCAAAATATATATGAGCATGTTTGTATTTCTGAGTTTGCATGTTTATTATACTGCCGTGGTATATCTATAATGCCGCTATTTACCTAAAATTCATTTTGAGCTATGAGCAAAAAACGTGGGAAAAATTTAAAACTATGTAACTCATTGATGATAACACCAATTTGAGATCCAAAATCTCCAAAAAATACGTCAAGTAAAATACTTTTCAATTACTGTAATCACTGTTATGTCTCACATTATAAATATAATTTAATTAGAAGTTGAAATTCGATCAGATGTTAGTTAACGGCATTCTTGTTATGCTACAGCATTAATACTACTATGTCTATCTAGTTGTCAGAGACATGGCTAATAAACTGTACCATTTTAACGTAAGAAAAGTGTACCATAATATTATTTTTAAAATTTAATCGTTGGTTAATTTTTATCTGCTTACCTGTCTTGACGTTGATTTTCTATCTTAAAACCAACTAAATGTGTGTTATGCAAACTTTTGCAGGCCACCATCATATCCTTTATGTGATCTAATGTACTAGATGTAGTTACTTTCATTTCTTCTATTGTATCTGCTGCATGAATTAAATCTCTGTATCTCTCTCTAAAATAAAACAAGTTACATACAAGCTAGATATTTAATACATTTAGATAAATTGACATATTATTCAATTCCGTACTGCTTGCCTACGTTGTAAGACTTCGTTTCTCAACCATTTTTATCTCACAACCCACGATGAAGCCAAAAATTAAGTAAAATGTCTAGCGACCCTGTCACTACAAAATTATAATAACTACATAAGAGATGTAAAGGTGAAAAGCTTCTCTTCCATCGTGACTAATGGATGAGAAATGTCTGTCGACTCAATTAGTAATGACTTATTGATAAGAGCGTCGACTTGACTGTGTACTGAGGACTATGTACCATAAGTATTTACATTGTTGACTAGTACCCATATTACAAGCAAGTAATTTGCTTAATTTGAGGTTAGATCAATTTGTGTAATTTGTCCAGATATTTATTTATTTACACATAAAAAACTTTTACCGACACATAAAAAGCAATAAAATGTAATAGACAAGTCCGAGTATAAGTAGATAGTGATACCATTATTTCTCTGTTTGTGTTTCTGTGTAGAAGCATCCATTTCTACTTTTGTTTTTAGCAGTGAATTAGCAATATTTGTAAATATCCCCAGAATATTTATCTGTATAAGTAGAATAAGGTAGACTTGTCCATACTAATATTATAAATGTGAAAGTGTGTTTGTTTGCCATCTTTCACCCAAAGTTACCCCATATTTGACGCGAGCAAAACCTCACGCAAAAGCTAGTTACAATATAAATAAAAATATGATTTATACACAGATAAAATGTCTAGTGTGTACCTAATCACATTTAACTTAGAACTAATTGTCTCCTGAAAGTAACATATAAAATAAATACTAACCCAACCATTGCACGCAATTCTTCCTTTTTCCTTTCAATTTCATAGTGCAGCTTTTTTTGAACCTGGTCTATTTCACTTATAGAATAAGCCTGAAAGAGTTGTTCAGGAACTATTTCGAGTAGGTTTGGTTGCGCCATTTTAAGCTCTCATTTATTTTGTTTCTAAGACTATCCTGTATAAGACTATAATTGAACTAATGCTACAATTGCTACACATCAAATGGAGTCCCTGGCCCCCAGCAATTATAAAAAAAATATTTTTGTGATAAATAATAACCAACAAAACACATTACACAAATAAACAGTAGTGTAAACATTGACACGTCAACTGTCAATATGTCATTGTCAAGTTGATGTATTCATCTCGAATTTCTTCTTCTTTTTAATTTTTCTTTTTATGAAAAAGTTAATTTCACCTGGAAGGATTGGAAGAATGTAAAGAAGAAACTTGCAATTAAGGAGACGGCGTCTAAATCCATGTGCGAATACTATACTGAAAAAAAGTTACGAGCTATAGCTATACAATACAGACTATGTTTATTAGATGATAGTCATTAGTGATTACGGACATATTTTTGACATAACAAAAATATACTTAACCGGGTATAAATAGGTTATACCCTGTTATAATTAGGTAGGCTTAGTCATAAGATATTATGTTCGTGAGTAACACCACCCCCTCACCTATTTCTGCGCCAAATTATTTGTTCTTGTAGATTATGTCTCAGTTGGCATTCTAGGCTAACAAAAAGTTGGCTTAGTCCTAGAATACAACATATCCATATCCATACTACATAACATACTTGGTTGGTGGTTGATTTTTGAAATACAAAGTTATACACATTTCCAATAAATAGTGAATTATAAAAGTTTGTATGAAAAATCACGCTTGCAAAGCTGTGATGTGTCTGTTATTTTTGTGTTAATTTGATTTCATATGAGGAATTACAAATAAAATCAAAATGTTTAAAAATTAATGACCATTTATTCCATTTCACTTGTACCCACTGGCGTGTCACCATTAGTTATTGCCTATTGAGATTATCACTTCACTGTTTCACTGGCGTCAATACATCACTTCATACACTGTCGCCTTTTTATCACCTGAACCTGTCACTATAAACTTATCGTCCGCTGATATATCACAACTGAGCACCGATGAGGATTCTTTTGACTGCAAACAAAAAAAAATCTATTAGGAAAAAATAACAACATGTCTTCACACCAAATCTCGCCTAATTACGAGTTAGCGAGATTTTAATTGGTTTGGTTTCAAGTCCTTAATTAAACACAATTTAGCAAAGTACTTCAAAATCTACATGTTTATAAATATTAAGTGAAAACTGTGAAGAATACTAGAAAAGTTCCCCTGAACCATGGTAATCAGCACTGAATGCTTTATGTCAACTCCATAAGGTTTTTTTAATGTAAAATATGTTTTATACCAACAAAATATGGTCATTAAGTATCAGTGTGTATGTTAAGTGTGTTGTACGGCGTACCTGGAATATGCTGGCGCCGTAGGGCGTCCGCCAGGCGTTGAGCAGGTTGTCTTTGCCCGTGGACACGAACCACTTGCCCGAGGCGGCGAACCGCAGCGCCAGCACGCACGACTCGTGCAGCGCCAGCTGGTAGCGGTCCGGCTTGCCCGCGTGCAGCACCTCTACGTGCGAGTTCTCCATGCCCACCGCCAGCCACGAGCCTAAAATGCGCACGTACACATATACATATATACGTACACACACACACACGTAAACGTATACGTACACACACATGTACACGTAAACCTACACGTACACGACATACTCGCACACATGTACGGTACAATACACAAACACGCGTTCTATTATACTACACAACACACTATCCATTAGAAAAATAATTATCAAAAGTTGCCTGCATTGTAAAAAGCTATGCGTGGTCTAAAATAAAAAAAAAATTGTCCGTCTCCGTTTTTTAACGGTTGAAAAAAGTAACTTGATCTGTTTTACAATTTATTTTACGGTAATAATTCCTCGTAACGTCAACCTCCTCTCCTAGCTACGGCACCGACACATACACCTATTATACAACTTCCTTAAAATACACTTCAACATTAGTCCTTGAAGCGATATTGTCAATTATTATTGGACAATTTCATATTATTTGACACAAAAATTAAATATTTTACACAAAATAGTTAAGAATAATTAATAGGATTATTCTTAGATTTATTTAAATTCTCGTGCAATAGCAATCGAACCTGTAAAATCTGACGTGGCGGCCTTAAATTGATATAAATTAGCAAGCCGCACTTCTTAATTAGTTTAGAATCGTGGTTTCTCATCAACTTTCTTCGAACATTATCATGATTACTTGTCGAATCATTGCTCAAAAATTAAAAAAGTACCTAATTAAAAAATACGCCTATTATCCCTGAAGGGAGAGATAGGGGTGTGCCAAATAAAATATTAAACAAATATTACCTGTCGGACAATATCCTAATGAAAATATTTGGCTAGAGAAGTCGTGTTGATGTAATTGTCTGCCTTCCCGTAAGTCCCACGACCTGACTGTGTTGTCAAGGCCTCCAGTCCATAACCGCGTTCCGTCCGGACTTATATCTATACACGAAGCGCCATCTGTGTGACCTGGAAATAAATTACAATTGATAATGGTCCTGCATAATAGTTAAAGTAGCTTCACGCCTATAATCCCCGAAGCGGTAGGCAGAGATGTGCCAGTACATCAGCGAACAGTCAGTAGATATACTGGTACACCCATGACTAGCCGAGCTACTAAGTCTCATGATGTGATAGGTCGCAAGCCTATCG
>DVZR01000195.1:0-10304 GCA_018237405.1 Thisbe lycorias
ATTAACTAATTGTTTGATTAATTTTTACTGCCTACATACAAAAATTCATTGCTTTAAAACTATTTGACACCCACTTTAAGTTGAACACAAATTTAAAACTTGAAATTTTATATTTAGTTCAATTTACAGATTCTTAAATAACTCAACGAGATAAGCTCGCCTTTTTATACAACAGATTACCTTATATTTTGTACTTATAATTTTGTTTTATATTTCTGTGTACTGAAATAGATATTTGAATTAAAAAATTGCAAATATAGCTTTAAAATATCGCCTTTTTAAGTGAAACTGTCAGAATTGCCTGTTGTTTACATGTCCATATTTAATTAAAAAATAATTTAAGTGTTTTCGTTATTTCATGACCCAGAATGAAAACTGGTATAGACATCGCATGCTCCATTAGCAGCTCCAGGCGTTAATTATGTGTGAACCTTCTCACTGACTCACCGTCTGGCATCGTTTTCAATTCATTTGCATCTTTTACTTTTTCAACAATAAGCTATGTTTTGGTTACTTCTAAGTTAACTTTAGTGTTGATGTTTTAATTTGGTTTTTCTTTTTACTTAATACTGTTATCCTATGCATTTAAGTGTTATACCACTACTTTACCATCAATTACGGTCAAACTCAAAAATTGCTTTGTGTACTTCGTGGTTCCTAAAGTACCTTCGTGCTAATTTGTAACTTTCTAGAATTAAATCATAGAACTGTAGAGTAATGTGTAACTGATTAGTAAGGTTGTGTTTGTGTACAATAAAGAACTCTCATTCATTAAGTATACTACGAAAACTATTAGTAAACTATAGTTTACTAATAGTTTTCGTATAAATTCATCAACTTTGTGTAGTAAAATTAAAGTTTTTATTGTTCATACAATTAAATGTTACATTTTAATGTTACTAAATGGTATGCTGGATATTTCTTTTTTTCAAAATCGCATAATTAATGTATATATTCATTCGTAAAAAAAGTCATTGTAGTTGGAGTCTGAATTGGTTATTTATTGGTAGAGTACATTTTAAATGGATTAGAAAATCTCTGAAACTTGGACCACGGACCACTAAATGCAATGTTGAGCGGCCATACTATCGAAATGGACTCACGTTCCGAACGAAAAAAATAAGATAAGGACGAAGGCAACTGTTAGTATATTTTTTTTTGAAGAAAAAAGGCATTCGCATTACGGTTAAGTTGTTGAAGTTTAAAATATTTCCGTGTTATTTTATTCCACATAAACTTACGAACTTCGTTAAATAAACGTACAAATATAAATATACAAAACACCGTTTTAACTGTTATTAAATAAAACAATGTAGAGACCGTTTTATGAATAATTAAGAGGCTGCAATTTAAGGAAGCGAATGTGTGTCACTCTGTTATTACTTCTTTGTTTATCATATTGCAGCCGCGTCGCCATTGTTCATGTTTTAATGCCTGACCTAAGTTTTAAGATAACATGAGAATATTAAAACTGACGTTGCTTCAACATAATCTCTTTTTTTGTTCATGTATGTTCCTTTATGACGTAAGGGCAGTAACTAGCAGTCCCCCTGAAGGCAAGATATGTCTTAACGTTATAGATGTTATTGAGTATTAAAACTCTAACATCTTTCAATCCATTGGATGGTGAGCTTGTACGTAGATAGTTAAAATACATACATACATACATACATATCTTTACGCCAAATCCCTTACGGGGTAGGCAGAGAGTAGGGATTGCCAAACGTCACGATCCTGGCATATTTTCCTAGCTTCTTCCACATTCATAATTCTCCTCATACACACACACCGATTTCTGAGACTTTTGAAACCACCTTCGGACAACATATATGTCAGTCTGGGTCTCCCTCAGTATTTCCATCTTTCCACATTTGCGTATTTTATTCTAACATAACATAGTAGTGATATTACAAGTTCTAACAAATCCAAGCAAAATGTTTTGTGACATTAAAGTGACATCACTTGCAAAAACCATGAGCTATAGTATCCTTCTCAACAAAAAGTCGGGACAGCTCAGCAAGTTTTTGTAATTAAGGTTTGTTTCCAAAGTATCATTTATCTTGAAGAATGTCTTGGTTGCAGTCTCGAGCAAATCTTAACGAATACACGGAAATATGAGCATATAAAAGCGCATTGTTGCATATTTTCCGCTATGTTTCCCACGGTACAGTAACAATGTAATCCGTCATCATCTGCCATTGAAAGGAGGCCAATGGTTGAGACAGTTCATTAAGCCAAGCCAATGTAGCGTCACGCCGAATGTTTGCTGTAAGCATTTCTAGAGCCTAGATCCTTAGATGGTTGTGAAAGCAGACATAATAGTAGATAATTTTGCATTTGGCAGATATAGGATAATATAATAGAAATATACAAATATCCGTACAGGACCTCCTCTACGGATATTTCTAATACATCATCTTTGTATGCTGTGCAAACGTACTACGTCGGCATTCTCTGTACGATAGGGGTCATGACTATATGGAAATCACGGAAATCTGTTGGCGAATGAGAGTAACCGATACAGTTTAACGGATTGGCAAGCTGAAGTAGAAATGGTTAGGTCACAGTTAGTAGATATTTGTATGCTCCTTTTTATTTTTAACCGAGCAACTACCAGCTCATTGCATGTTTTTACAAGCTTTTGCTTTTTATATATATTACAAATTTCCTTTATACACATTCAATTAGTTTACTCGGCACAGGCCATTGTAAAGTTGCCAGTTGGCATGATTTTTTCAGCATTTTTAACAATCATCTACCATTTCATTAGTAAAATCATATGAAAATCTATTGCAGTTTTTGAGTTTATCGCATTCAGACAGACATATGCAATAGGAAAGCTTTTAATATGTAGTGATAATGACTTATTCTGTAGTAAATATGTATATAGTTAATAAGATTTGATATGACCTTAAGGCGTGCTCAAATTAAGTCAAAGCAAGAAAAAACTGTAGGTCATACGTGAAACTTACAATTTTACTAGTTTACCACCATACCCCATTGTGTTAAGATTACATATCGTCGTAAAGCCCATTGAGATGTTAATTCTTACATTTTTTTCAAACCAACGGAATCGCTAAAAGGCTATTGTGTTGAGAATAGTTTTTCTCGCTTGTTAAGTACGACCTTCCTATAAACTATGAAATAAAGGTAATGCACCCGTGGTAACATTCATTATAACCAACGTATACAATAGAATTGACACTTTGAATTGACATTCCTATGTAAAGCTTTATTTAAGTCAACCTAATTAGTCCCCCACGGGCTTTTTGTTGTCATGTTGTATGTGTTATGCGTGTCCTGTCCTCGAAGCAGGGCTATTAAAAAATTTATTGCAATTAGTATACTAATTACCCTGTGATATTGTTCTAATTTTTTGTTTTTCGTTACAGGTAACATTTTGAAGTTTATGTAGCCGTGATGCCATTGAGGTAACAACTATATTTATAATTAATTTTACTGCAATTAAATTTACTGGAGACTATCTTAGTAGTAAACTAAGAACGTCTCCAGTAAATTTAATTGCGATAGCAGATTTTTTTCTTTCTTTGATTGACTCCGCAAGGGAGAAGACGAAATGTGTATTCGAAAGGAAAGGGGAATTTTCAACTCGTTTTTTACACAGGTTTAACAATAATTTTTTTTGGGTTTTTTATATACACAGCACCTAAAGACAGCACCTAAAAAGTTCCACATAAATTTAGCCAAACTAATGACTTTGAAATAATTACGTACCTTTATAGGCTGAATACTTCAAAATCATTTCTTAGCGGATGTCTACGTTGTTATATCTATTAGTATGCCACAACAGTTAGGGTTCGCCTTTTAGGTATGTATATAATGAGAAGATGAAAAAGGCGAATTTTGTATAAAATTGTATAAGCGAGTATCTCCAAAATTTTGTATCTATAATAATTCTTACCCCGATATTTATATTTGACCTGTGGCGTAGGCTTCATTGTATCCTAATTTCAATTTATTATTACTGAACAAAAAATCACCAGCCATCAATATTGTGTTCAATGTTGTGATAGATAGTTTGATAGTCCTAGTGGAATAAATACCGCATAGTAGGTCACTGTTAACAGTTGATACATTTTAACATAAAAAATTCAGGGACTGTATTTGTTGATAAAAGGCTCGGTTT
Source organism: Thisbe lycorias (assembly GCA_018237405.1). NCBI lineage: Eukaryota > Metazoa > Arthropoda > Insecta > Lepidoptera > Riodinidae > Thisbe > Thisbe lycorias. The sequence goes on from DVZR01000195.1 coordinate 4,148, forward strand.
AATTTGAAGTATAAAACACGTTGCACGGCCACACCTAATAGGTTTCCACGTTTCGCGAAACCCAGCGTCAGGTTGCGTAAGGCTGTATTGTCGCAATATTATTGTATACATGCATTTAAAGCGACGATACGTTGTTTCTAACGCCCACGGCTTGAGCAATATAAGTTAAGATACTTTTTGTCCGGACTGCGCAAGCCGTCGGGTAAAGCAGGGCAAAGGTCTGTATAAGGAGTATTTATTGTTATTGTTTTTAAAGGATTAGTAATACTGGCCATTTCAATTGTCAGGCTTAGTCAGGAATTGGTTTTACTGAATATGAATGCTATAAGGGAGACTCAACAGCCCAGGGTCATGAGGCTACAGCAATACTAAATTGCGGGCAAGAGATACTTAAATTAATTAAAAGCCAACGAAATTGGTCCAGAGCGAATGGCGCATGTAAACACATATGCCTACAAAAAAGCGTTACTTTTTTTAATAGTATTCCTGGACAAATTACTCGACTTGATTTAAACCCAGAGTAAGCAGATTATTTACTTGTAATTTGGGTATTACTTAAAGATATAAATAAATTACATATATATTATACAAGAATATAGATAATAAACACCCAAACCCAGAAATACAAACATGCTTATAACTTACTAAACACACGAACGCCAGTCCCTGTCGTGAATTGAACCCAAACCCCCCTGAGCGTGTAGCCGTGTCTCTGACCACTGCTCCAAATACGCGGTTTATTATAATATTAGTATAGATAATGGCTTTCGTTATTTGTTCATATAATTTACCTGTGTCTAGATAGAAATATAAATATGAATAGAATACAGTTACGGCCGTTAAACTAATTTGTCGCGCATGTAACTCATGAGATAAGCGTGTGTACAAATGGTAATACATTTAGCGAGTACACTCCAGTGTTCCAGCATATTTGAACAGATAGACAAACAGTGTTACTACACATTTAACTCATTAACTTAGCCATCGTCCCAGTTTCACAACGGAGAGTTTATCATTTGTAGAGACGTGATAACGAGGTGGTTGTGCAAAGTATCGTAGCACGAATTCGCGGCTTTGCTATTGTTGTGGGCGATTATGAGTGCTTTTGATCAATAGCGCTATAAAATTATACGGGTATTTGATTTGATATGACGATTAATTATGGGAATATTGATTCTTTTGCACACGGTAAACTAGTTGTTAGTCACAGCTTCGCCCATGTCATAAATGATTGATCTCGGATCTTCCGCTGTCTCCACGGAACTGACACCATAAACAGATGACGTCTTACATTAATAAATCGTGCTTAATCCATATACACGCAATTTTTCGTACAAAATTTCACCTCTATTTTACCCTCTTAGGGTTTGATTTTTACAAAAACATATAGCTTGTAGTAGGTCATAGGTTCTTCAACTACCTCCATACCAAATTTCATCAAAATCAATTCGATGGTTTAGCCGTGAAAGCGTAACGGACAAACATACAGACAGATAATTTTGTATGTTAATATGGATTAATTTTTAGAATAAGATTCAGGTGTAAAGAAATAAAATGTAAATAGAATTTTTTGGACAAATTATACGAATTGCAACTCTAAGGCAAGCAAAACAAGTATATGGTTGTGATATCAGTGAAAATCAACGATTAACGGAAAATAGAGTATTTCCCGTTAATCTAAATAGAATTTGTTCCATTAATTTAAATCAGAAAATAGAATAAATTTTCCGTTAATTAAATTTATTTTTAATAAACATTTATTTGATTTGTTTAACAAAAATAAGGGTATTATTCGATGTGCGTGTGTGTGATGATATCGACCAAATATTGTCAATGGAATCTGCAAAAGTCTAAAAAAATCTAAAATCTAAAGATGTACATCATCATATGGCATATGGCACATCACTGCCTACAGACGTGAAGCTACTGTTTTTTCTTTTAAATAAAATCTAATTGGATGGTATTAGTTTATGTTATGACCTTTGAGAATCAAAAATATGTTATGTATGACCTTATGGATATTTTCATTAAATCGGCCAATAATCAATATCATAAAATATTAAGTATTGGTCACTTCTCATTTAATTTGGTCTCAGGGATATTTGATCATTGACCAGAACGCAACGTAAATCGTTTGTTTATAACAGTGAGTTAATTTCGCAGAAGCAAGAAGAAAGGAAGTCGATCATGGCGGTTTTTGTTTACCTATCGCTTAAATGGACTTCTCGTCCTGAATAACTGCTTACCTCAAATTAGCTCTTGTGGTAATTGTATAAATGGCGCTAATTGCTTGCATCAATTTCGCGTTTAGGTGTAGTCATTGTTTATTATGCTTCGCAGGCGCCAACAAGACGCAGGTCAGATGAAATTTAAGGAGGCACTTCTTACGGAAGTATTTCAGGAGCTATATTTATACCTTCCGTGATTTTGATGTTGAGAAATATGTATTGTATTTTTATTGCCGATCAAAAAATAGAATTATTTGCAGAAAAGGTTTATTTTAAATCTTATTCGTAAAAGGCATCTGTTATATCTTTGCTGTGCCATTGACAGATAATTGATTTTCTTACAATTTAAAATCACTTTATATGTGTTTTAATTTAACTGTTTCGTATTACAAAGTTTATTGGAATTTTTATTTTTTCGAGAGCCCATTATTGCATTTGTAAGTAATGTACAAGTGTACATTACAACATATAATACGTTTTAGTCTTGATATTTTTGACACGTAAGTAATAAATAAATTTCTACCGTTGCATCAGTTACCTCTGTAAAGGTAGGGAGAGGAGCTATTAATGTACATTAAATTAGCTAACTGTATTAAGTAGTAGTCAAATCAAGTACATATCTAGTCAATTCTAGTGCCGGGCATTTTTGTTGAAAACGTGACAGAAAGTTAATAACAGGAATATACTGACTATATAACTTACAGTTATTTATTGCCATAGTAAAAAAAAATTATATTAGAAAATGAAATATCGGGGCTACTAACAGTTAAGACAAAACAATTTATTAGATACCGTTTCAATATATTTTCTTGATAACAAGATTTTTATTTGATAACAGTTTTATTATGATATCAATTTTATCCTATTGTAATCAAATACTCAACTTTATACTTTTTTGATTTATTGACATTCTTCGCACACATAAATTCGTTCTTCTGTTTCTGTGATGTCATCATTGTGGTTTGAGAATTTTTATGTGTTCTAAGAACATTAACGTGTGAGTATTATTATAGTAAATGGATTTGTATTCAATGGTGCAATGGATGTTGTAACCAATAATTTCAACATATTTTTTATGGCAGCTGAAGGCAGCATTTAGGCAGATATCACACTGCCGGTGCATCCCGCTGCGATGTATGAAGTGGTGAAATCTCTGGCCGAATCTGGTATCTTGCAGGTTTTGCATAAAAATCACGATTGGGTGTAAAATCGTGATTTTTATGCAAAACGTTAAAAGCACATCACCGCATACTGAAGCGGTTTCCGGTGCAGTGTTACATCCGCCACAATCATAATTTTACTTTATTTTTTCCGAAACTTAATGTTCCCCAAAGGACAGATATATTAAAAATATCAAAATTTACACATTATAATTACGTGTTGATATTTTTTCCTTGGTGTCATTTCCGGGGCGTGACGGCTGACAACTCAAGTCTTATATACAAGTATTAATTATTTTATTTACGCTGACAGAACAAACGACATTCGGGCTAAAATATGTGTTTGCATAAGGTATTTTAAGGTGTAATGTAACACCTTAAAGCAAATTACATTGAATATTTCGTGTCGTATGTACACAAGGATTTATGACGTATGTTAAACGTATTTTATCTTTTAAGTTTTGCTTATATTTAACCGACCAATAGCCTGGTTTTTGCATTATTTATACATATTTATCCTCTTCATTAATAAATACAATTTTATTAATAATAAATTTGGTATATTATTAACATAATATACCAAAGTGTATTTATTATTAATGAAATTAGCAACCGTCTCTATTCTACACAAACTTTTTTTTACCAAAAACATCCAAATTTATTGTATATTTTTAAAATACGAAGTACTTAAGAACATATTTGGCTTAAGTGGTTCGTTTTGTTGATTTCAAATGATTTTAATAAATTCAAATTATTACCAAAATGTATAACAACTCTTTAACAAGTAATAGTTTTCCATAAATAATCAATATCTCATTATCTATTCAATAATATTATGTATTGCCAGTTGTCATTTAAATAATAATAGTCATAAGAAAAGTAATAATCTTTAATTTAAATTGACTACAACATGAACGAAGCACAATTAGCAGTCTTAAGTTTTAACTTATGTCACAAAAAAAATATATTTCAATTTCGTAATCGATTGGAGACAGAAATAGTTTGCATAAACATTAGTTGGCATAGATTAACACACGACCTTAAATATTGAACAAATAGATTATTATAACATTTTGGCTGTCAATTTTGACAGGTAACTGTCAGATGCCCACGCTTTGATTAAAATAGTCTAAAAAAGTAACGATTGAATACTCTTTGTGCGATAGTCCAATATTAAGCAATATTATAGTCCATCTGTCACTTTGTCTATTGACAGCGACCTTAGACTGTTCAAATCAATTCTTGGTCACGCATATCCACCGATAATAAAACATGTTAATATTGTATTGTGTGAAAATAATGACATGGTATATTGCTGAGCCGTCTTTGTGTTGTCAACTGTAGCAGACGAGCGGACGTGTAATAGAATATATGCAAATTTGAATCAATTAAGAGTTATATCAAGGTATAACAAGATCCACATCATTATTTTCTAATGAAACCAATACCAATTAAACTTAGGACCAGATTAAACTAATGATTTTTTCCCAAACTTCTTCTATTTGTGTTGGTCTTCTTCTATTGGTCCCCTAAAGGCTATATACTTTACCTTTATATAATCAAACAAAATACTAGAAAGAACTACATGACCTGGGTTTCGAACACTAGACCTTGTGAGTTACGTCGACATTGCTTCGACACCACCTCACCTTTTTTCAAATGATTATTGAACTAAAATGTCCTCCATACTGTGGAGTTGCGTTTCCATTTCCGCCACAGTAAATCCGAAAGACCGTGGTAAATTTTCCGTCGAAAAATCATTTGAGTTTTTTTTCGTAGCGTTGGGTTAAGTGCTTAAAAATACCGTAAAAAATTACAATTTATAGTATGACTTTATTTTATGGCACGTCATGCTTTGCAGTCTGTCACCTAGTATCTAATGTCTTAACTAATTACTCAAACATGATCAGATATGACTAAAACGTGACATAGGCGCGGGGTTTTCGGTACTAATTTCTACATAATTCGATTATAATATTATTTTCTTTATATAAGGATTCTTTAAAGTACGACATGTCGGTTCCGTATCGTGACCGGGTTACACGATGTCCGACATTGTGAGGTATTTTTTCTAGGCGCAGACTGACGCGCGGGCTCTAGGAACTCGCTAATTGTGTGTATGCGGCCTTTTTGATCGGTTTCTTGTTGCAGCTTGTTAATTTCTAGTACCGAGTACAATGTGCTATGTGGTGCCGTTTTCTTACTAGGAGATAGAGGAGATAGTTTGTTTTTATGTCACACACGCGTCCGATATACGAGTAAACCATGGCACTTGAAGCAAGATAAAAATTATTGATATTTTATTATAATTTTATAGCATACATAAACTGAGCATTTGTTTTTCATGTAAAAACGGGACATGATTGTTATAAATGCATTTTTGTGAAACATTTACAATAGCTTCTTCCAAAATACATAAAGTTATTAGTGCTTATTTAAAACAAGGAATGTATTTATTAATTAAGATAATTTATTCCGATTATTGAATCCACTTCTTGCCACAACTCTCTGTTTTCAACTGGTTGCATTAAGCTTTAAAATTTTATATTTATCAAAATCCAAAATAGAATATAAACCAGAAAGACACTAACTTACTGACTTTTGTAGCTAGAATATATCTTTGATTAAATTTACATACATAGATATCGTCCAACAAATCCCTTACGGGGTAGGCAGATAGTATTGATTGGGAAAGGCACGATTTTGACATAGTTATCCAATTTCTACATTCGTGACTCTCCTCATATACACTCGGCGATTTCGGAGACT
>DVZR01000196.1:0-10298 GCA_018237405.1 Thisbe lycorias
TAGTAACCCATAATTAGTAGAATTTCTTTAGTAGTAGTAGAATAGTTCAGGATTTGACATATACTATTTTTTTATAAAAAAATAGTATACGTCAAATATAAAATATTTGTAATTTTTATAGCAAACCTTTATATTTGAAACTATATTTTATTAGCTAAGGTACAGCTTCATTTAGATAAGTTTATATCATTTACCACACAAATTTAATGTTATATTCGACGTTAATTAATAACATATTTATGTACATATCTAAAAGTACCAGTATAAATTAGTAACACGTTTCTCATTTAAATGTATTGCAAAATGTATATAATGCAATACGGTGTCGACAATTATATTTAAAAATAGACCTCTCAAAGATATCTAACCATATAGAGTTATCAAAAAATGTTAGCGTACGTGAATTCTATTCCATGTAATTATAGTTCATTTTTCATCTAAGTGTGAACATATTCTTGATGAATAGAGAAGTTTCGCCTAATTTCGATCAGCGCTCATAATTCATTGCGCCACTTAATACTGCTTAAAACACCACTACATATGTTATCTCCGAAGGGGTATAGCGGTATTTAAGTATACCTACGATTAGTTAGTAAGTATATTGGTACAGCCACGATTTTAAAGGTTTTAACTTCCGCGTTATAATAGCGAGCCGTATACAAATAATATGCTAGTGCGGTCACTATATTAATTTTTAAACTAACAGTACTCAGTTACGTCTTTATTATCGATAGGTCACATGTGCAATTAAAACAATTTCCTCGACCCTACCTATAAATAAACTAAAGGTCGCCATTAATAACTTACGACGGTTGAACTCTCACATTTAGAGGTCGTCCTGTGTGTATTATTTATTCAAACTGGTAATGATTGACGGATTCGAAACTTTTTATAGATGAACAGGATTTATTAATGACTAGAAGTTTCACGCAACTTCGCCTGTGTAAATCGTTCAATATAGCCTTAGATGTCGCTTAGTGATAATGTAGAATAATGAAAATTTTTAAAAACGTTCCAGTAGTTTTTGAGTTTACTCATTACAAACATACAAAAATATAGATCTTTTCATAATATTAGTATAGAATGTAGACTAGCTTCTGCACATGATTTCGTTTGAGTTAAGACTAGCGTTTGTCAATATTCCTTAAATCATCATGTAAGCTTCACGTGTTTATATATTCGCTGTATATGTTTTTCCTTAGAATTTTTTATTAATGATGTTGAACTATAAATAAATACGCTTTTATCTGTTCAAAATTAAGTTTCATGGATTTGTGAAGATAGCGAATTTACCAGTGGACCTTACGAAAACTACCAACAAAGCACCAATAAAACTATAAATAACCCAAATAAACAACACGAAAAGTAACGGTTGTCTAACAAACGGTACACCAGAGACCCGCGTTCTCAAACGTGTTCCAAAACATTGTTCAGAAATATCAGAACTGGTGGCCGGTCATTAAATTCAGATTTATACCCGGCTACGCGGATATCTCTCCCGTGCGACTACGCTAATGACCGGCTAAATTGTGATAATTTCACTGGAGTTAGTAATAATGAGCGTGTGAGAGAGACGCCGTATGTCGCCGGTACAGATATTGTCAGTGATTTTTCAGAATAAGCCCATAAATTTAGGAGTGTGTTCAGTTAAATTAAGTTGAGAATGTGTGCAGTTTGTTACGAGTGTGTGTTGCAAATTACGTTTGAGCGTATTTAATTATAATGAGCAACAGTCCATTTTTTATATTCAGTCATGTAACTGTACGCCAAAATTTACAGACGCATAATTATACACCAGTTAATGGTAGCCTGTGAGTGTAGGCATTTGGATTGGATTGGATGAATTGTGATGTAGAGGTTTTAATGTTGTTAAAGTTCAGCAGTTGTCGTTAAAATTTATATTTATGCGTTACTATTTTTGTTACAGCGCCATCTGTCGTGCAATTAACATAAATTTATTGAGTATTTACCCATTTAACATTAGAATCTGAATTTATGACAATTTTAACGCTGTTAGTAATAAGCACGCGAGAGTATATCCCTGGTGCGGATAGTGCAAATTCTTCAGAATAAGGCCATTAATTTAGGAATGTGTTGAATTAAATTTAGTAAAATTTACAGTTAAATTACGTTTAATCATACCTAATTATAATGATGTAATATCATTACTTATTCATTCTAATCTAACTGAATCTACAACAGTCAATAGAAGAAGTTATATGCTATAGAATTGTGGCAAACTTTAAGGTAATTTAAGTTCAGCAGTAAGTGGTGTCAGGAAGCTGAACTAACAGGCCCGTCCGAAGTGGTATCTGGTGGTGGTCTAAAGTAAGGCTGGTAGACTAGCGCCTAAGGATGTTGTAAATTTCGCGGGCGCGTTACTAGACTTCAGGCTTCCGTGCCGTACGTATGCTCCATGCGTACGCACATTGCTCACACGCAAAACGGGCTTGATAAAGATTAATAGCCAGCCTACGGGATAGCAACGCATCTAATATACTGTGATGTCTATAGGCGGGCGTTTGGAAGAATCGTGTGCGTTTTTGCACATGTTATTTACACTCTATTAAATAAAGTATAGATAAAGTAGTTTTACTTAAGAAAACAGTAGGGTAGCAAAGAATTAATTAGGTCAGAGTGCAAGGTCAACGACCTGAAAATGTTAGAATATAGTCGTGCATATGTAGACATCACATGTAAGTTTGTCTGAAGGAATTCTCAAGTATTTTAGTTTTTGTGTAACTACATTAGCTGTATGAATGTCATGAATATGTCGTGCGATTCAAACCCGAGATTCGAACCAAAGACCTAATGCGGCTATCGATATTAACTGGTGACACCGGTACCGTTAGTCCACACAGAGACGATTTATTGATAAAGTATTACTTACTTACTATACACAGCGTTACATTAAAACACACATTACAGTCCAAGTTCCTTATTAAGGGTTAGATACTTAAATTCCTATTAACAAATATAACAAACAGACAGCAATAAAATAAAATGAAATTTACAACTTGTTATAATATTACAACTTACTATAAATTTACAACTTGTTTCCAATTTACAAATATAGTATATATCATCTATCTATAAAACATATATATACAATGCAAATGTGAAAAGATGTAGATTCTGAGTGAGACAGGCTGACATATGATCAAATTGGTATTATTTTGTCAGAAGGAGGTGTTGACCCTTTGAAATCGGTATGTGAAAGAAGTTGGTATGTTGGGGTCGTAACGTTTGACAATCCGTATTTTCTGTCTACCCCATAAGGGTTTGACGTGAAGATATGTGTTTGTTATTATAATACGTAATAAAGTAAAAATATTTGTGTCATATATACTCAAAGCGTAACCTCACAAAATATCAGTAAGTCTCTTATCTTAAACTCCAAGGCTTCACAAAAACTTATTACAGTATAACATAAACTCGTAATCCACGTAGGCGCATCAATCATTATGACTTTTTGCAAATGGATTTTCAAAGCAGCACCTGATTGAGAAAAGTGTATTTACGGAATATATATAAGTATTATACACCCTTGGGCCCGCCGATCAATCAAAACAACATATTGTTAGGCTGCACGGGATAACACCACACCAGTTCTAACGTAAATTTATGAGGGTAGACGCGATTATTGATGAATTCTATGCAGTGTTACGAGGTAAATTTGTCGAAGGGATTATTAAAATGGTTTTATGTTTAGTTTTAACTAGGGGTTCCGTGTTAAATTTCCCGTCTACATGACTGTATAGATAATCCATGATGTGTGGTTTTTAAGGGTTTTTTCTGTGGTCTATACATATTAAAATTCTATTAGGGAAAGGGACTGTACATTAATGATATTAAAAATATTAATTGAATTTTTCATGATTCATATTTTTTGGATTTTTTTTGTTAATATATTATCTATTATTACTAAAACTTTACCGATTTTGATTTAGTTTAGTATTTAGTATCCTTGATGAATATAGGCAATATTTTATAGTTGTTGCTCGCGGATTTGCCTGCTTATGAAGGATTAACGTTGGCGAAACCGTCGGGAACTGCTTTATTATATAAAAATAATAATCTAACGCGTTAGTTTTTAAACTCAAATCAACATAAAATCAAGAATCAATACAATTTCCTTCCATTAAAAATACTAGACCGTAATCAATTCGTCTTGTAGCTAAAACTTTCACACCAAGGGAATTTCTTTTCAACTCAGCATCTAACTTGATAGTGGTGCGAGCTCCGTTGGATGCTTCCATATAAATTCACTTCAAATTGCTTCCTACCTTTAGACTGGTGAAGCGAAAATTTCAATGTTCAGTTGATTCTATTAATTAACGGTGCTGTGCTCGCCCCATCGCGCTAACTTTGAATAGCCAATTACATTGATAATTGGAGGTCGCGCAGGTGTCTTGGAGACAAAGACGAATGATGTGTATTATAAGGAAAAAGAGATAGCGTACTTTTTGTTACGGCAATTATTTCTAATAGATTATACAATACTAGCTGTTACCCACAGTTTCGTCCGCGCTATAAATGTTTAACATCGGATTTTCATCTATCTTCCGTCATATCCGATTTCACCTCTTTAGGGAATTTACTTTAATTTTTACCAAAAAAGCTTTTTAAGTTCATTCTCAAATCTTCAAATATGGAAATATATCATTAAAATCGATAATAAAATGAAGTAGACAGATTTGTACTAATTTTAAACAAATAACTTATCATTGAATAAACTTCAAGAATTGTAAATATGAATTTTTTAAAGGAAGTAAAGTATTCACTTGTATATATATAATTATGTAATCATATAATTATATGTATTGATGTCGTTGACCAACCCATTATGGGTTGGTCGCAAGCTTACTTTAGGATTGAAAATTTGTTAAGAAATATTTAAAAAAATATATTAATTTATTTGTTTGTTTGGTTGATTAACATGAATATCATTAGTTAATGACAAGTAAAGTTAAATTATACAATTGAGCATTAATATTGTTTTATATTTAAACAGTTTAAATAGCTCAATGTACATCAAACACGCGAAGGTGAATCACTAGCATTGTTATAGATCGGTGAATTTCAATATTAATACAAACAAGGTTGTCAAATAACATTTCAGTCCGCTTGACGCTCACAGCTTGTGTCAGCACTGTTTACCAGACCTAAGTTTAGTTATGTTTCGCATTGTGTACACTACACAATGTTTACTAGCTTCAGCATCGGTATCACAATGAAGTTATTACGGCTGACATAACATGGGTCGAAACTTTTAGTATGTCTATGTGGAACCTTTGTGATATATAAGGTTGAGCTTTAGGTAAATAATATTTCGTCTTTAAAGACTACAACTATATTCCTTATTTAATCTACATTATCTAAACTAATAATATAAAGAGGAATATGTATTTTTGTAATGAGTAAAGTCAAAATCTACTGGATCGATTTCAAAAACTCTTTCTCCTTCAGAATGCTATCACTGAGTAACATAGGCTATATAGTATAGCTGTTGTCCACGGCTTTGAATTCAGGAGAACGATTTACGCAGGCGAAACTACAGGAAAGTGCTAGTAAAGAATATACAGTTCTTTAGCTGTCTTTAAATAACTTTATTTTTAGTGTATATTTGTGTAAGCTCGCGACATACATTTGAGATTTAATATGGAATTGTTACGTGGTTTTTGTAAGGCAGAACAATCAAAAGCATCTGAATCTCGGATTTTTTAAGATATAAAAGGTGTCTATAGGTAAGACTGATCACACGTACAACACTTTTCCCCAGATAACTAAAAACATATTAGTTGATTAGTACAGTTCAATAAGCAATGGAATTACTAAATTCACATGAGTATGAAATGGAAACAAGCACCTCTAATATTATTCCAAACATTTGATGCATGATTGAGTGAAATTCATCCAAAATTCCTTTTAAATAGAATCAGAATATATATTAGGCCTATCAATTTAATATATGGAGACCGAAAATGTTAGGAATCCAAAGTATGGAGCGCTGGACTCATTTTACAGTCATAATTGGCGGTACGGCTGGTTGAATTCAGTAGTGGCGGATGAATTATTTGAACGCAATTAATTTATCGACGTTTCGGACATATTTGTAAATATAATTTAGTTTTATTTTATCATTAGATTAGTGATATCTTGTATATGTTGTGCCTAATTAAAAGTTAATAACACAATGCGATTTGATGCGAATGTTGAAGAATGTAGATACCGAGGGAGACTAAGACTGACGTTTCTTGTCCAAATTAATCGTAAGTTTTCCGAACAAAGGTGTCAAGAGTCACCGAAATCGGTATATGTGTATGAGAAGAGTTTTGAATGTGGAAGAAGCTAAGCAAGTATGTCGGGACCGTGAAGTTCTGCAGTCCGTAAATAAAGTAGCTTCATGCCTACAATCCCTGAAGAGGTAGGCGGCCAGTGGATATACAGGTACTGGGGGCCTATCGTCATATCGGTCACAACCCAATCCTGGGCAATGTTATGACTACTAAGAATAAGAATTACTAAAAAAAATTTTAAGAAAAGTTGTCTGACCTGTAATGCGAACCTAGGATCTTGAGCGGCTATCGATCTTAACTGACACCAGTACCGTTAGACCAGAGAGGGGATAACCGAAGGGAGAGCCCGATAAACGAAAATATATCAGAATATAACGCCGAAAGTTAATTTCTTTAACTGTTTTTGCCTCTGTACTTAAGTTAACCTGGTATAATGAGATTAATCCTCGCTTGGGCGATTTTTTTAATGACAATTTCAACTTATTGTAAGACATATACAAGTCGGCCATACTTCTGGCCATAACAGGAATATGGCCCACTTATTGCCCCGCCACCTATCACATCGTACGACGTGATTAGGTGAGGAGAGAGACTACGTAGGCAATAACTTTAAAAAAAATATCCCTTTAGTCAAAGCGAAATCAAAAGCACAACTCCGCAACATGTTATCAAAATTACATCTCTTTGTCTCGCACGAGCCTTAAACTTTTAATTGTTAACAATAAAATGTTTTATTATCATACTCATACACGACAAAAACCATTTCCCCGTTTCAGAATACATTCAGTTTTTATAACAACGTGAGTAAAATTTACGTTTTAATGCATGAGAAATATCCAGTACTTTTTAGAATACAAAGGAAGGTACTTGCAGGAACGTTTTAACGATGCCTCTACGTTTTATCATTACACAAACCTAATGTGCAGGAAATATTACATGAAATTGATTATATATTTTTTTATACATGATCGCCTCTAACGGTACCGGTAAGTTCAGAAACGATGACATGTAACACTAGTTGTATTTGCTACATTAAATCGTCGTAAATTATTGATATCTGCGGTCTACGAAGGTTCTGGCATTAAACATATGTATAAAGATTATAATAATGTATTATAATACATTTTGGATTGATAGATCGTGGTCTGTGGTCTACCGGTACCGGTATCTGTTAAGATCACGAGGTCTGGGTTTGAATCCCAGATCGGGCAACTTTCCTAAAAATGTTTTTTAGTTTATCCTGATCAAACATAGCGTTGCTCGGGATTGGAGTGTGCCCGATATGGTGATAGAATTGCCACCTATCATATTATGGACTTAGTAGCTTGGCTAGCCGTGGGTGTACCAGTATTTCTACTGACTATTCGTATGTGTACTGGCACATAACTGCCTGCCTCTTCGGGGAATTACTATTTATTAATTTTTATTTTTCTGAATATACTTAATAAAGCCCGGAATGGTCGTATACCCGTTATGTCGAAAGCCTTACCAGAAATCACACCCTGGATTTAGTACTTTTGACTAATTGTACCGGTATTAACTGCACCTATGCCTATCTCTTAAGGAATAGTGTAGAAAGGAAAAGTGAAGGTATTTTCCATTAAGACCAACAAACAAACAGTACAATAATTATCACGTAACATGTCATCCGAACAAACACTTGAAAACATTCGTCATTAGTAAATAAGACAGTATGGGAAATAAACAACAGTAAACGACATGTCCGGCCGTCCGACCTGTCAACTTGTATAAACTAGATCATCAGTCGCCATATTGAACGTGTGACATTGACGTTTGTCATTGTGCTCGTCGCTAGGGAACAGGGGTACCAACATGACGTAACTGATTGTGTTTAAAAGGTGCTATTACAAATTTTATGGTGGATACTATTGTTTGAATTCGTGATAGATTACGCCTTGTGTTTATTATGTAGATAGACGAAATGATAAGTCGATACAGTGAAAAATTATTGTAGCGGGAGGTTTTGTTAAGAGATAATTAATCAATCGATGAATATTTAAATAAATAGTTACTTTATTGGTTTGATGGTATTGATTTAGTTTAACGAGGTTTATTTTTCAGATTGAGTCATTCTTTAGTATTTTTTTTATTTTCTAAATAATTAAGACTGTTCTTGATGTTTGTTTAATTAAGCAATAGGCTTGAAACTCATCATATAATAACACCTAAACATCTTTAAAGTTTTGATTACAGCTTGCCCTCTTCTGAGACGAAAATATATTTTTTATCATAGAATAGCGAAGAAGAAAACGGTTCTTCTGATAGTAAGAATAACGCAGCCTACAGACATCATAAATGTTAAAGTTGCTTTCCTATTATAGACAAGAGTGTTGTGTTTTATCTGGTTGTCTGTTTGATTATGATTAATGTAGATTAAAATAAACATAATTGTAGGTGCTTTACAAACAAACTGCTCGCAGTTGAGCGGAAGTCTTTTTTAAGTCCCAAAAATCCTCCTAAAGCTTCTGTTCTAAAAATATTGTACAAGGTTATTAAACTAATTTATGTTAATCTAGCAGACGCCCGCGGCTTCTCCTACGTGATTCAAACTTTCATCCTTTTTCATGCTCTAAGAGGCCTTCATTTAAAATAATTAAACAAAGTAGCCTAAGTAATACCCGGGTCTACAATTATATTCCAACTTCATTTCAATTGATTTAGCAAATATCTACGTTATAATAATTACTAGTCTACCAGATTTTAGCTCGATCTATCAAGTAGTTTGAGGTGTACTTTGACAGATCAGTTAGTCTCTTTTAACTCAAACAATTTTAGTTCAATCAAAATAGTAATTGCATATATCTTTTATACTTTTAGATTAAACACAATCACTTGTACTTTTAATTTCACTTTTAATAATATGTTTCTTACAATTAGTCAATCGGTTTCGCTTTATACCATCTTCTTTGTAATAGTTCTGAAGTACAAGTGATTGTGTTTAATCTAACTATGGAATTTCACCAAGTGCCGAGAATGAAAACTGTAAAATATTTGCTTTTTCTGTATTTAGATTAATTAAAAGTCCAATGTTTTTACAATACTTATGTATTAACTGCGATACTGTCGTATAAAAGCCTCTAGAGAAAATATTACTTATCTATAATTAAGTATTTATTCTCAAAATGTGTTTCAGCCAAAGTTTTAGCATGTTAAACAGGCCGCCCGGTAAAAATCTCCAAAGCTCCATTACCCTTTTTTAATTCCCAACAGGAATTACTTAACAAAGTTACTTAGGTCAACACGGACTAAGAATGCGGACAGGGATATATTACTTTTAATTTTTTTACATAAATTAAGGAAGAACGTTTTTTATTTCTTGAATAAATAATTTTTGTTTGTAGTCTTAAGTTATCTTTAAGAAATGTGAATTTTTTTGTTGTAAAAGTTTTATGTTTTTTAAAAACGTTTATAGAATTTTTATATTGCCTTTAAGGTCTAACGGTAACGATGTTGGCTATGGTCGATAGTCGTACGAGGTCCTGGGTTGGAAACCCAGGTCGGAGAACTTTTCTTAAAATGTTTTTCAAATTATTCTGAATAAACGTAACTATTGACCGAGATTAGAGGATGTAAAAAAAGTCAAATTTTAACGTTTTTAATGACCGGTTTTAATGTAAACGCTTATTAACAGTTTGCTTCAAAAGTCAAACATATAAATTTAGAACACACTTAATATTAAATTAATAAAGTTCAAAAGCCGTTGCGGTTCGAGAGCGGAATTTCGAAAACAAATTATTAGCTTTTGTTTGAAAGTAAAACCGATCATAAATTACGATCTGTGGCCTTCTACTAACCTATATAAAATTTATTAATTTAATGAAATAGTCACGTAAATTAAGGCACTAAAATAGTAAAGAAACGGTCTTTACTATTTTTTTTATATTTTTTATTTTCGCGTTTCAGGCGTTTATTTATTATAGTTATACAAGCGGCCCGCCCCGGCTTTGCACGGGTATAAAATATACATATAAACCTTCC
>DVZR01000197.1:0-10295 GCA_018237405.1 Thisbe lycorias
ATTGACTATTCACAGATGTACTGGCACATCTCTGCCTAACCCTTTAGTGATTACAGGTGTGAAGCTACTTTCAACATTGTAGTTAAATTTAAAATTTTCAACAACAGTTGATGTTACTGTGTTAATAGTAGGTATTGTTGATAAAAGTTTGTAGTTTTGTTAAAAATTAAAAATATCCAATTTCAGAACATCAAACAGAGCACATTTATTCCTCATTGGAAGTTCAACCAGCTGCTACATGGAGTAATGCCGCATATAGTATGTTTTCAAATATAGGTGGAGCTATGGTAAATATGGTGTACACTTCGAAAGGGCCTAAAGAGGAAAGTAAAAGGAAACGAGTATCAAGTGTTGATTCTTCGGATGGTTTTGAAATGATAGATAAAAATGAAATATAACTTATTGTTAAAAAAACATGTTTCCCAGTAATGTTAAAGTAGGATGTTCCTCTGTTTTACTCACAATGAATTACTCCAAATGGTTTCTCAAAACCTAGCTTTATTTTTATGTTCCAACAAAAATATTCAATTGTATCACATTAAGCCTTTAAAATAAATGACTTATAATCATACATAATTTGAATTGTAGTTAGGTAGTTACATTCATAACTACTTACGAAATATAAATACAGAAATGATTCTCCTTAGTAACAAGAAATAATATATATAATTATATTATTCAAAACTTTTAAACAAAATATCGGTAGATAGTTAAAAATGATATTTTAGCGTATTATCAAACTTTAGGACTTTACAAATTCATTCCCACAATCGTTTAGTTTTACGAAAAACTAATGATCCCATATATAAATAAAAAAATGTTAAGTAAGCAGTAGTAATAACAAGCTGTATGTGGTTAAACCAACATATGTATGGTAGTATATAATGTATGTTAAATATGTCTGTATTTTATTTAAAGATAAACTTCTCCAATTCTTATTCTTTAAAAATAAAAAATAGTGAAAAATTAATTGTTTCTATATAGAGTTTTATTTATTCTCAAGGGTGTACTATTGTTAGTAAAAAAGAAGAATATCTCATATTACATAGTTATTTATTTATAGTTAACATATCATGTACTTAATTTAAATATTGCAAGAGAAATTTTCCAATCTAGACATTAGCTCTTGATGGTGTTTTTTTAATGCCTTTATACGGATACTGTTTAATGAATTTCTTGTTACTAAAGTCTCCAACATCGGCCTGGATATCTGAAAAATACAATAATGGAAACTGAATTGAAATCTAATTATTAAACTAAAACTAATTACAACTTCAAATAATTACTAATTAAGAAATGGTTGTGGTGCAAATACTGGGTTTTCAGGATGGTTTTTTAATTTAACTTTAGATTTTCCTATCGATTCCCGGAGCCGGGATCGGTGATGAAAAATACTCTAGATCCGATTCTAGCGGATTCTATAAATTTGGGCTATTGATGAGTTCTTTTAGTCAAAAAAATATTTTTACCCGACAGGGACATTGAAATGCGATAAGCATTGATTTATGGTCAGATATGTAGAAAGTCGATAGTCGTGCTATATTTATGTTGATCAACTTTTGTACTTGCATAAAATTAGTAATGGAAAGTTGTAATAAATTTCTAGAATATTTGGTCTGATTTACTGATAACCAACGAGACAAGACCAAGGTTAAAATATACACCCTTAATGTAATCAAGTTATTATGTCTGTTAAAGATTACTCAAGTCTAAGTTTAAGTTCTTGTAGAAACCAGTGAAATAGATACTAAGCAATTCAATAAGAAATACATATAATAGTAGGAATAGTTTAAATGAACCTTGATAATCATCAAGGTTCATTATAAACTAAAATAAATACACACAATCGTGTGTATTTATTTTAGTTTATGAAAATATAAGAGAATTGGTTTTGTTATTTATAAGCAAATACCGAAGAAGGAGATTGATAAGAACAAATAATTAAAGTTTAATAGTCAATTAAAATGACCAATAGATGTTTAGGATCACCTGTGATAGGCTTCACAGTGAGAGTAATATTACTTCCGCAAATGACAACGTTTTAATCATTTTGACCAACAACAATTGGTTGAATCACTTATTTTTTGTTCAATGCCGGCCAACATCGAGAGACGAGACAAGACAAGTGACATTGCTTGCTATTAAGTACATTTGTAATATATGTCTTACAGTCTCGAATGCGAACCTCTGCAATGTTTTCCTATCACATTGAATTTTCATACAAATTAGTCTCTAATTATATTGAAAGGGCTAATCAACTTATATACTATAATTATAATCCATAGAGCATATAAGGCTGATCACACATTCGGTTCTTTCTGAGCGCCTAACCATGACATAAAAAAACCTGACAAATGACGAATGTAAAATTCCACTTTTGCAATGAAACGGTGTGCATTAATAACGGACATGCAGTGTGTAAAAACATCGACAATTGATGATTAAAACTCAAATATTGTTAGAAATACAAATACAGGCTTCCAACAACTCAGCTTCCAGGTTACCCATATAATATATTATTGATCCTATTAGTTATCTCCCAGATACCTTACTACTACTTTCACTGTAGACTACTATTGGTGCTATATCAACCTACACATATTTGCTACCTATGTAATACTGATACAGATGTCAGCATAGATGCATGAAGGCGTTACGCTGACGTTAGATTGGGGGTATACGTAGACGTATATGCGTACATCGCGTGCAGTGTAATGGACAGTCCAATCGTATAACTCCAACATTTTAGGGGTTACACTCTATATAATTAAGAAGTTTTTACTTCTGATATGCATACTACGACTATCTGTTTCTTTGAATTCCTTGCAAAACAATTTCAAAGTTCCATTGCATTATAAGTTCTGAATGAGACCGCAACAAGATTCTGTGTTCGGGTATTTATGCTTGCGCAGTTGTCTGCGTATGGGGGTGCGTGTGTGCGCGTACACATAGGGCAGGATATGTACCCAATGGGCTTGGGCACATATCCAATGAATGGATAGACTATAGAACATTAACTACAAGTATTTACATCTTTGGAAGTAGTAGTCTTGCTTACTTAAACTATGGTGAGATACAAACCTTCTCAACAATGTGTCCGATGGCTATAGTTCTAACTGCTACGTTATGTTGTTTATTTATTATGTCGTCCATTTCTGTTTCCCCCACTTCATTTTTATACGCTTCATCCTCTTCCTCTTTTAATATTGTTGGTAATTGTGTTAAAATCTGTATATAAATACCCATTTAGATCACTCACAATTAACTCAATAAAAAAAAATATTTATTGCATAAATGTGGTTTTATTTATTTCAACATTTTGATCTGTGAATTTTAAAATCAAAATAAAGGCTTGAGTAGTGGGTAGTTTGTGCAAGTACAATCGCCCACACTTTAGTTTGTTATACTTTGAATTACTATACCTGCGCCTCTGCCCCCTTTTTGCCTCACCTTCGTACAGTTTATAGACCTATAAAACGCGGACTGCACAAGTTGGTTACATACCTATGAGAATGAGGGCTCATTTTTTTTGGCGCATATTATAATGTGTTCTGATTAAATATATTCCATTTCAGTTTTTATAGATATGCTTTGTCAATCGTCGGCTCTTGGTGAAAATGTATTATAAATTACAAAAAAAAATTTAATATAAATGGTACTATTGTCCTCTTTAAAGTGAGTATAATTTTCTTATTAATGATGCTTCAAAGAAGAGAAGTCAGTTGCATTAAATATTATGCAAATTATTATATATTGAATTTGCTTTAGGAAATTGAATAGTACAAGTATCATATTTATTTGATAATTCAATATTAATAGGTGGCCTTATAGGCATTATCTTGGCTGATTGCAACACCACCACCACCTACAGGGTTTAATTATTTTTATTTTATTCAGAGACCCACTCAAATATAGTATACACAAACTGTCATCCAATATATGATATAATTAATAAACATTAATGTTAATTACCTCAAAGTTATTGGTTGTTAAAGAATCATTGCTACTTGTTATCTCCAATTCAACTTCTCTTCTGCTTTGTGATGAGCCTTCATTGGATGATTGAAAACATGTTATTTGAATCTATGATAAAAATTAAACTATTAATACCTATTTTATTATCTATTTATACCTACCTAAATCTTTACTGGTAAATATTTATCTGTAGCATGGCACAAAAGCTACTGCTCAATTAAATGCTGTTTTTACAATAGGTGGGTATCTAACATAATTATATATTACACATCTTTGTCCACCTACATGGAACTAAATGTACCTATATAGGCTTCACTTATATTGTAGGATAATAAATAGTTAAAATCCAATAGCTATAGAGCTATTATTGTAAAAGGGAAATGCAAATAAATTTGTCAAGAACAGTTAGTCTGTGAAGTTTTTCATTTCTTAAAAAATATACTACTGGGGCCTGAAAATATTTTAATAAAAAAAGTACCATCAGCCCCAGAGGAGTAGGCAGAGATGTGCCAGTACATCTGGAAATAGTCATTAGCGATGCTGGTACACCCACAACTAGCCAAGCTATTTTAATAATGTTCATATTAACAAAATGTTATAAATAGGAGATCACTTACAGATGGTGCTTTGGCAGTTTGATCTGATAAAAAAACTGCAAATATAATTCCAACAAAGCTAGGATCCATTCTCTGATACATTGACTGTGTTGCAAGGTCTAAAAATTATGTAAATTTAATACACACTTCTATAGTTAATATCAATTGGTAGCAAAAACTATGATAAACAATTTATTACCAACATGAGATGGCCACACAGTTATATGTGGGTGAGAGTGGTACCAACCAACCACTCTTAACGGACGGCCAACTTCTGCTGCCAGTTCATCAGCTCTAAATGTAGCTTGCACTAATTGTTCTTCTGATATTTCTACACGATCTGGTTTCTTATCTAGACGCCTCAATATTACAGATGAAACAATGGAAACAACAGACCCATTATTATTTACCTAAAAGCATCAAATTAGACCATATTATAATTATGAACATTTTTTGGTGATGGAGGTGGTGGGTTGTTTCATTGTCTCAGTGTTTCCCAGCAAGCTATGGCAAGAGATATGCTTGGTATTTCATTATATAATAAAGTCAGAAGGGCAAATGTGGCTGACATAGTTTAATATATCAGCAAGCTGAAGTGGCAATGGGCAGGATAAGAACCCATAGTTATGGACTTAAAGGTTTTAAAACTGTAAGCCGGCTTCCCACTAGATGGACTAACACTCTGGCCTATACAGTTAGTTCATAAATTCAAGTAGCTAGAGATTTATAAGTAGCTAGAGAGTTATGGCGTAATTAGGAGGCTTATATCCAGCAGCAGATATCACTGGGATGAAATGATGATTATGAAAAGAAAACAATGTTAAGTTAGAATATTTTAAAGTATTCGTAGTTTTATTGTATAAATACAAGCTTTTCGGAAGTTGTAAAATATTCAAAGCCGTCCAGACTAAGATGAGCTGGAAGTTAGGTAAAATATCTAATAACTTCTATCCACAAGTATTTGATCCCAGTTATCACTATATAAAATGTTAGTACAAGCTTAGTTAGGTTTATATTTTTGACCATAATTTGATCATTATTTCACCCTCATAAACCCTTCTTTTTTAATTTAGGAATTGGTTGTGTTTGTACATTATGCTTGGTAGTAATATTTTATCAAACTTTTGACTATGGTGACTTCCAGTTAATATAAAATATTGTAAAAACTGGAAGCAATAAAATTATTTTATATGTGCAAAACTGCAATGAAAAATAGGAGCTTAAGAGACCTATATGCTAATGATATCTTGGGTTGCTTTATAATAACTTTTTCCTAAAAGTTATTATTAATTTTTTTTTATGGAATTTATTGAATCTCATTCCAGGCCAAAAACCATAATCTCTGCATACTGAAATTTCGATAAAATAGTTAATCTGTAATTCAAGAGTCTATTCTATTCTTGATTATGGCTTTCAAAATTCAACAGTCGAAAACATAATACGATGTTCCATTAGATGAACATCAAAAGTATCGTTAAGTATATAAATTATAAACAATTATTACTTACGAAAAAATTACCCACATAAATGAAATATTTTATCCACAAGTAAAATTACTGGTATAGTAAACTAATAGTAAAAAATTTAAACGTTAATATATTTTACCACCACTGGAATTTACTAATATTTACCTCGCCTATTAGTAGTCCCATTATTTCTTCTTTTTCAGTTGAAAGAGCATGTTGTATGCATACTAAACTTACGTTAGTTGATAAATAAACTTTTTCCAACATTGTTAGCTATTTCAAAGTACTTATTATATCCTAAAATATAATATTTTTTATTAATTGTATCTTAAACTCTTTATAAAAGATTAGTATACTGTTTGACAATTACAAATTAAAATTGAAAGATCTCAGATTAATACAATGTACTTGAATTCAAATTTCAAAATAAACTAGGTTGGAAATAAATCTTTGTAACATCGATATGTTTTTGTTTCAAAATGTCGATATTTATTATTATTTAATATAATAAATTTTTATTTTCTTTTTTTATAACTTTTGGAACTATCGCTACCGTAAAAGAATCAATAGGCGGGATTAGAATGTGCATAATCGAAATTATACAATTCTTTAATTCGATTTCGTTTTTACGTCTCAGCACAAAAATCTACCAATGACCGTGCAGAATCACCTGTCAGTGACGTCATTACGAGAGCATTTACGATACGATGTTATATGAAGTTTTGCCATTCCAATTACTTCATAATTACTTGAGGAAGCGAAAAAATAAACTTGTTATGAAATGAAATTAAAAAAAATCGCATGAACCAAAGAATTAGCGGTTGCTACGCGATCTAAAACCGATAAACATCGTTCTGGAAGTTCGTTTGCTCTTTAGTTAAGCAAAGAGATACACTTCATTCTATCTTAGAAGTGTACATGTTCAAAGATGTCTGATGTGATAAAATATATATAATAGATATAAGATTAAAAAGATAAGGCCCCAAAACTTTGAGAGTTAATTGATTTCAGTATAAATTTTATTTATATATAAATATATCTGTTGTTAAATGGTTACCGTCACCCATGGAAATCTGCAACATTAAAGGAGATGCCCGTGCGTTGTCGGCCTTTACCGGAAATATGTCTACAATCAACGCTACAAGGTTTTTCTGGTTTTTAAGGTTTTCCTTAAACCTCAGGAGGTAGGTCACTTCACAGTTTGCATGTACGCGAAAAAAAGCACGTGAAGTCGGCACATTGGATGCAAACCAGGAATCCAAGTGGTGTGGATGATACCTAGTCCTTCAGCGAAAGGTACGATGGTAGAAACGTGACAGTGGCACCAAATCGAAGAGTTCTTCAGTACAGTCTTTGTAGTCTTTGGGGCTATGTAGACTTTATACTTTTACGAAAAAATCTGTCTTAAATTTTGCCAATAATCTAAGGGCCAGGCTCACCTGACACTATACTGATAATATTTTGAACGTCAAGTCTTATATTATTAAAATGACTCCCAAATCATTAGAAAACAAGACGACGGTAAAGGTAAAATTATTAGGTACATACTAGTACTAAGAATGATTTTTTTTTAAATTTAAGAGTTTCTAAAACAAAAAATTTCATTTAAAAAAAAATAAGATAGGAATAAATTACGGTATATTTTAATAAAATATATTATGTATATATTGAATATAGTACCAATTTGGGTAAGACGAAGAAGAAAATTTGTTTAGATATACGGTGGATCCGTTGATGTTTGTTGTTTTTTTACATTAAGACTATGACAGAATTGATTTGGATAAAATTTAAGCAAGGAAGAATAATGAGATTAAGTAACTCACTATATGAAACTACTAAATTGTATCACAAAATCGGGGCGGTAACTGATATACTGTGATTTTTTTTCCATTATTTTCAAACTGATAGACCAATGTTTCCAGAATTGCACGAAGTTTTTTCATATATGTGTTACATATATGATATGCAGCTTGATAAACTATAGTTTATTATATATCAATTTTCATAGCCATTTTAGAGCCCTCCAGTTGTCCTCAATTGTATTCAATGAAACTAATAGGGATGTACAAACCTAACTTATGATTTTATTAATTTTGTCGCCTCTCTAGTGTCAGTACCCGTGTTTGTGAAAATCGATAGCTGCACGAGGTCCTGGGTTCGAACCCCAGGTCGGACAATTTCTCTTAAATGTTTTTCATATTATTATGAATAAACATAACATTGTCCGGGATTGGAGTGTGTGGATATGGCCATAGCCTTACGGCTATGGCCATATCCACACACTCCGATACACACGATAAGTGGTAACACTTATCGTCACGAGACTTAGTAGCTTGGTTAATCGTGGGTGTACACTGGTACTGATATCTACTAGTTATTCGTGGGTGTACTCACACACCTCTACATACTTCTTAAAGATTTTAGGTGTGAGCTACTTTGTTTTGATTTAAGTACATGTTTTATAGATAACAGACTTGTTGTTTTCCGCGGCTTCACCTAAATAAACTTTTATTACATAAATAATACCGCAAGTAAAAATTGTGATGATTAGTCATAAATGTAGGTAACACAATAAATATTTTTTCAAATGTGACTGATTCAAATATTAGAGCATTTCAACAAACCAATTATGCCGCTTTACCTATATTAATATAATAAAGTGAAAGAGTTTGTTTATTACTTTGAAAACGCTACTCTCTGGTTCTGCGGGTCGAACTTAAGAAATATTTTTGCATACGATAGCACAATTTTGTAAGTTATAAGCTACAAGATCACGCTATGACTATCAATATGGAGTAAAAGCCTATGAAACCATTGGTATTTGTTAGTTATATTAATATAGATGATGTATATTACCTTAATGTATATGTAATTAGTTATTTGCATGTTAGCTACATCATTATATAATAATAAAGGTCAAAACGTCGGCTATTTCTTTATTCTTTATAAATTTTAATGTTTACATGAATGAAACCACAGGTAACTACTAGCTATTTCTAGCTTGGATATTTTTAATGTTATTATAAATAATAAAGTTCGGTAACGCAGTTCTTCAATAAACGATTAATACTAAATGTTAATTAATTAATTGAAACTTTATTGTTACTTATGAAATCAGAGATAAATACTAGAAAAGTGAGTTATGGCTCACTTGTTTAGATGAGTCAATATCCTGAAATTTGGCACTCGATGGTTATTCTGGATCGGATATATACGTATGTGCATACGTTCAATCGTAGATCATGAATACTTTTAATTGAAACTCTTTTGTCCGTGTTTATAAGATTGCAATATAGAATTTTAATACACTAATTTGCCCGGTAGACGTTGTTTTGCTCCATCGAAGTGCCATCTACAGAGTTCAAGTTTATTTTTGAGTCATCCAGGGATCTCTTGTTACATACGTAATTTCATCTTAATCGATCCAGCTGTTACATAGAAGTAGGAATTAGGTGATAAACATATTATGTGTAGATGAATTTATAGAAAGATAATATTTAAAGGTAACATACAGTTTTATATAAGTATCGATATTATTTTACATCACTAAAAATCAAGAATATGCCAAGTGGAAGTAATTGACAATGACAAGTTTATCAATGGGCCTTGAGGTAGTGTAGCCTACTTCGTATCATCTCCCACAATTTCGGTATATTTTAACATAAAAAATGTATAAGGTAATTTTTTTTAGATAATTTTAGAAATGATATTGGGGGTATAATAAACAGTTGTCATTTATTAAGGCATGACAAAAAATTGAATTTAAATGCCAACCTTTGAACTAGTTAAGGTTTGTTGCCTTATTAGCTTTAATAAATACATAGTGAATAGGTGCAAATACTTACCTTGATTTTTGAAGGAAGCGGGAAGATCTAACTGTGATGAAGTAAAAAGGTACATAAGATTATTTTACACAAATTACACTATTATACTTAGTGTATTAAGTATACTTACAGTAATACTAATATTCATATACCTTTTTTATTTCTGTTGCAAAAGCTTATGGTAGTATTTTAAGAGAGTTTGCAAACGTATGCAATTTGCAAAACATACTAAGTTTTATTTTTAACTTATTTAAAAACAAAACGCCTTCTTAACATAGAATTCGAATTTAACATATACAATTTTATAGTTAATATATAAAATATTAAATATTTTTGGACAAATTACACAAATTGTTCGAACCCCAAAGTAAGCAAATTATTTGCTTGTGTTATGGGTGTTAGTCAACGATATAAATACATATAATTACATATAT
>DVZR01000198.1:0-10293 GCA_018237405.1 Thisbe lycorias
TGCCCGAACTGAGATTTGAACCCAGAACCTTGTGATCTTAACCGACACCGGTACCATTAGACCACAGAGGCGACAATCATCAATAATAGGCAACAGCTTGTTTTCAACATAAGTCTATACTAATATTATAAAGAGTAAAGATATTTAGTTTTTTATGTTTGTAATGAGTAAACTCGAAAAATAATGAACCAATTTCAAAAATTCTATCACCATTAGATTGCTACATTATCACTGAGTAACATAGGCTATATTGTATAGCTGTTGCCCG
This sequence comes from Thisbe lycorias, assembly GCA_018237405.1. Lineage (NCBI taxonomy): Eukaryota > Metazoa > Arthropoda > Insecta > Lepidoptera > Riodinidae > Thisbe > Thisbe lycorias. The sequence goes on from DVZR01000198.1 coordinate 269, forward strand.
TGGCTATACCTGTGTGAGAATGATTTATGGAAATGAAACTGCAAAAAAGTGCTAGTTCTTAATAAAGAAATTATTAAATATTAAATCAACCACTCTTATCTATTTAGAAATATCTGACTAGTCTAGGCAATCACAGACAAAAGGTTGCTTACATCATAATTTCTTAATAAAGTTATTAAAATTAAATTATTAAATGTTAAATCATCTATTTCGAAATGTATAGATTATGTTTGCTTAGATCAATATTTCTATGAAAGAAATACTGCAGCCACTATATCCTGCATGTTAAAGAAAGAGTATATTAGGACTCACTTGACTAGGTGCTTCTACATTTATCACATATTTATTATAGACTATTGCTCAATGTTATAAAAAAGAGGTAAAATTCGAATTACTTGTATCTTCCATTTGATATTTTATGTTTAATAATGTTGGAATATCTCCATCCATAGTTTGGAAAATTCTTTACATTTTAGAGAGTGTATTTCCTGTTGGGTCCTATATACATAGAAGTAGGTTTGTTTGTAGAGAAATAATTATACTACTATTAAAGTAAAAGAGTATATTATTTTCAAAATTACTGAACTGGCACATCTCTACCTACTTCTATGGGGATTATAGGTGTGAAGAAACTACACTTATTTTTAAAATTTACATATTGTATGTATGTATACTACATTGACAAACAAATCAACAAATACAATTAATACTACACCAATGCACCATATGGTATTTTCCTTTTTTTTTAGGAAAAACAACTCAATGTTAAACATTAACAATTTACAACCAATTTACATAGATATACATACATTGAGAAATTCAACTCAAAGTGTAATTAATAACTGCTAATTAATGGCTTAAGATATTAATAAATAAATATTCTTCTTTCACCAAACCATTTTTTTTAAATACAATGTCTTTTACATTTTAGGTTTTCAAGTGATATTTGGCCTGTTGCTGAAGTCTAATAAACTCTATTTAGGCTATACAATTAAATTAAAAGAGGATCACCTCAAAACTATACTGAACCAATTTGAAAAATAATTGTTTACATTGACTCATAAACAAGAAAGTTTTGACCAGCCATATCAAATTGAAAAATAATCATCAAACCGAATATTGGAATATCGGATATCGGACCTTATCATTTTCATACTCCATTTAAAACACACATTACTTGTCCCAAGGATACATTACAAAACTTACCATGGAATTTGAATTAGCTTGTGATAGTGCCGCTGGTATAGTTACTCTACGGTCAGCAAAGGCTCGCTGTCCAAATAATGTTGCTCTAGATGCCATTGTAGGTGGCGCTCCACCGGGCATGGCAGTGGAGCCCCGTCCAGGTGACAGAGCACCACCAAAAGTTGGCGTCACATGTCCTGATACACCACCGACTAATCCTGACCCAACACGACCACCAACACCACCACTTGCAAGGCTTCTAGGAGCTTGCTGAAAATTCAAGTTTGCCATAACCTGAAATCCAATAGAAATAAGATTATTAAGCAATTTGCTTTACTTTTTAGTACCTAGAATGAAGTATTTTAAGCACAGAATGTCCTTCTGTACCTAAAATATATTTGAAAATTTGCTACTTTGAACAGAATCACATCAACTAACTTCAAAGCAGCTAAAACCTAAGCCGGACCGTATTATGAATGTACATTTAAAGATTATGCTAAAAGAAGAAAGTAGGTCATTGACTCGTATAATGCTTTCAGAGTCATATTTATGTATGTAACTTAAATATAACAAAACATAAGTAACAAATGTTTGTGCATGAAAAACTAAATATAGAAGTTGATGACATACTTTCTTATTTGATGCATTATATTTTTTGCATATGTACACTATATAGATACTGACTGACTACCACTGTAAACACTATATTACTGAAATTTATATAGAAGTAAATTACAATGAATAGATCTCATACAACATACTTAATGTGTACAAGAGAGAAATATCCCTTTAATTCAACAATCCAACCTAAAAAATATTTTAATATGACATACACACAAACAAAATGGTTTAACCAAAATAAAAGAATAATACAATTAAATATATTTTTATTTTAAACAAAATACAGAATTATAACTTTAATGGACTAAAAGATTTATGAAATATTAAACAAATTAACATACAATATATTATTACAACTATACAGATATTATATGGTTTAATTTATTGAATATATAAGATTAGGAGCGATAGATATATTTACTACATAAAATACACTATTCTAATAAGATTAAGAAATATTACTAACATATTATTTTTAGATCTTATCACGTTTGTTCACATTTACAATTATCAAATTTCCTCAATTATTATTGTGATATTTTTGAATTGCTAATTAAAAATAAGCTCTTATGTTTATGTATTCCTTTGGTTTTGAAACTGCAGAAATTTAAGACTGATTATGTAAATATCTTATACACAAGAAAAATACACAACAACTAATAAAAGATAAGTTTCTTAGTCATTAAGTGAAGAAAATACGAGATTATTTAGGCTGAAAATGTATCACATATAAACTGAAGTGTTCATCAGTGACACTTGCAATTATTTCTATTAATAAAATACTATTTCATTACTTAAATGATAAACAATATATAAATACAGAAATTTTAAAAGATAATGTGATAAGAATGGTCAATAATAACAAATAACTTAGATATACATAGATCAAGATGGTTATTTATTCGACTGTCAAACAATGGCGACTCGAAAACATTCTAATTTCAGTTACTGAATAATTTTAAAGAATATTTACCTAATGTCTAAATCCTCGATTTCTATTTCAACAAAATAAGTGTAGGTACATAATCAAACGATCCTCGAAGAAATAAATATATCCACTTTATTGAAACAAACAAAGTTTGTTGACTGTTCAATTTGTAAAGCAATTTCTATGCATTCGGAATTTTATTCACAAACTTAAAATATCCTTAGTACAGCTTGTCCATGAAACACTGCTATAAAACTCTTAAAACTCTATACATCTTTACGTTGCTAGAATATTTTGGAACAATTTCACTCAGATTTCTCGAACGCCACATTACCCTAAACAACTGGCGGCCATATTGTTAAAAACGGAAACTTGTAAAATAATCCACATACTCTATCTACTTTTAAAATAGAAATTAACAGTGAAAGTAACAAATCAAAGTTAACTATTGTAAATTTTTTTGTTTATTATGAAATGTTAATTTATTTCACTAAACAAATTTTATGTGTAACATTAATGTCTAAAAATAAGATAGTGTCTTGACCTAACTTTAAATAATCGTGATTATAATGTTACTATATTAAATAAATCTCCCAATAATTATGGAATATTAAATAGAACAGGGAGTAAATAAGGAACAAAACGCTTAACTTTTAATTCACAATCTTAACGACGACAAGCGTCCTTTGAAAGCAACCTTTTCATTTATTTAATCTAATTTTTATTATTATTAATTATAACAAGGACAAAAATAGCATTAGGTATGTTATCTTTTATCTTTGTCATAATAACAATTTATAGATATATTATGTAAAATAACAAATATGTTTTAGAAAATATTACCGTTCTTAAGCAGTATAATAATCAAGAACTTTAAAGAGGTACGCCATCATCTTACCATTGAAAAATAGATTACAAAAAAAATTTACGTACCTACCTTTATCCGTGTAATATGTTTGATATTTGTTTCCAAATAAAAAGACACAACAAATAGGAAACCGTAAAATAATACCTAAGCTACAACACAATTTACATTTTTATTTAATTTGTGAATAATTAATAGTTGCAGCCGGTTGTGGTAGATTTTTGATAATACCCTCACATATTTCTTTATAATTTAAAGATCGAAGTAGAATAATGACAAGACTTTGTTATTATAATCTGAGAAAAACGATATTTTCTATTTTTGATACTAACTACTTCTATATCAATTGTTTATTTGCTCATGAACCAATTTTTAGTTGTAGATGTACATTGGTTAAAAATAATAGTTATGGAAGAAATTATTTCATCATTATTTAATCATCTAATGACTGGGAAAGGACTATATCTACATCTGAACGAAGGTTATATTTTTAGAAATATAATAGTTAAAGAAGAAACTGTTTCATCATTATTTTATCCGAATAATGGCCGAGAAAGGACTATATCCACAACTGAACATAGGTTTTTTCTTCGCCACAGATCGCAGTTCTCTGTTGCCTTTATCAGGTGACCTTTTCCAAATCATTGTTTCATTTATATATTAGCACCCATTTAACCGTTTTCAAAATTTACAAAATTCGTCTTGAGCAAATTGAACGACCGAAATGTATGTTAAAACCGGCATTAATATTCGACTACAGTAGCGATTTTTACTTATATCATAAAATAAAAAGATGTTGAAGAGTAAAGTTCTTTACAAATTATGAATGACTGATAGATTGAGTTTTTTAAAGTAACTTGAATCAGCTTTCAATACATTAATCTTTTTAATAAGTACATCGATTTTTAATACTTATCCGTTAGAGAACGGCAGTACCTAATATTTGGTGCTCTTAAATTAAATAACAAAAAAAAGGTAAAAATTAATTAATTACTAAAATGTAAGATTTAATTTACACACAGTTTGATTAGTTAAAAAACTATACAAAAAAAAGTAACAATAAATCTAGTGGACACAGGTATTAAAATCTTTGAGCATCATTCGCTATTGTCTATGATTTTTGGTAGGTGTTAATTTTTCCTTTTATAATGGCAATACCAATGATCATATGATTGTTCAATGAAGAAGCACGTCTGATAGGCGTCGACTTATTACTTTAAGCCAGTTTTTAGTTCTCTGGCTCTATATCAGCCGAATTTTTGTGTTAGTGGTGTTAAATTTAACTATCAGCCATGGCGCTCAGCGATGCAGATGTTCAAAAACAGGTATATATAACTATTAAAACCATGATTAATTTAACTATACACGTAGTTTTGCGACATGAGTTTTGTCAGGATGATTGATTCCTATTACATAGATGGTTTTGATCTTGTTGCAATAATTAAGTAGTTAGAACCCTATACAGAATGCTGAATCCGTTTTATTCTATATTTATTTTAACAGATCAAACATATGATGGCCTTCATCGAACAAGAAGCCAATGAAAAGGCTGAAGAAATCGATGCAAAGGCAGAGGAAGAGTTCAATATTGAAAAGGGCCGTCTTGTACAACAGCAACGGCTTAAAATAATGGAGTACTACGAAAAGAAAGAAAAGCAAGTGGAACTCCAGAAAAAGATGTAAGTTTCTGATTGATTTGTTACAAGTCGTTATGGCTAAGTATTTGCATCTTCACTCAGATTAAAGTATCTGTTGTTTCCCTAAAACGTGGTTAAAGGGTTATGGTAGTATGAATCTCCCACACATAAACTATTTTTCAGTGTGTAATAATTACTGCTAGTTTTATTAATCATTTGCGTAAATTAGCTCCGTCTGAAGGGCTGATTACCCGCTCGGTTTGGTCCAGACTTCCCATTATACAAACAATCATCATTCAGAGTTTTGATATCTATATTTGAGCTTTACGATGATATTGAGTCAAAGTCTATGTGAGTCTCATGAAATACTTTTTTACTTCCCTTCAAAAAGAGTTGATGATTAAGAAATAATTATATGTGCTTGTGATATGTAACTACCCAGTTTGTACTGTAATCAGTCTTATAACATCTAGAATATGATAGTTAGAGATTTGACTTGCTGTATTTGTGCTATCAAGGAAATTATGTACACAAAGTAAGTCTTATTTCTTTAAAATTCATGCTAGTGCCTATACATTGAAAATGGTTATCCATTTTCAATTGAACTGCTGTTCCCGTAAACGTGTATACATCTGGGATGTAATGGATATAAGACGTCAATCTGGATGAGGATACAGTTATATGATATTTTTGTTGTTTTGTATTGATAAAAACATTATATTGTATGTAATGTAAAGTAAAGTATGTCAACTAACTAAACAGTTAAACTTGTTAGTTCTAAAAAGCTTTAGATACAATAATTGATTAATATTGGAAGACAGATATAGTTATTGGTAATTATAAATAAATATTGAATTTTATTTAAAATTGCATTGTTAAGTTTAAAAAAAAAAAATTAATGTGATTTAATCACAATTGTTCATTTATTGAGGAGCAAGAGGTACATACCAAGATTAAATAACATTAATAAACAAAATTTGTTAGGTGTGAATTGGATTCATACATATAGTGTTCTATAACTAATACAGTTAAAGTGATAGAGGGCAAAAAAAAAATACATTGAGAAACTGCATATTTTGAAAGAGAATATTTTTGGATAGCTTCAGGAAAAAGTCACTTTATCACATCACATGCTTAACAAAATGTCACAATATCAAATTTTAAGTGCAATCAGTTTTACATATCTACTATCATACTATATTTATCTTTACTTTTATCTAAAATAGAGTAAATAATATAACACACCTTCACAGTTAGAATTCGAAATTTCGTCGTATTATATCATATTGTAAATGCTCTTGTAATGATGCACTGACAGGTGATGCTGCATGTTTATTGATAAATTTTTGTGCTGTGATGAAACAAATCGAGTTAAGAGTTGATTCTCTCGCTTCGATTTAGCATATTTTCACCACACTTGTAACTATGAATTGATGGCAATTCTCTCTATACAATAAGAGGTATATAATGATATGTCATTTATAAACCCAGTATATAGAGACAGACTTTTTACAAATTACACGAATTGATCTAACCTCAAAGTAAGCTAATTTTCTGTTTGGGTGTTAGTCAACTCAACTATATTATTACAAATATTTATACACCAATTATAAATATTTATTATTTATAATATCTGCTCATCAAACTCATGCTTTTATTGGGAAAACCAAGCTTCTTTGATTGTGTAGATAGCTACACAATCAAAGATGCTTGGGTTTCCCATATCTAACCACTATTCCAATGAGACAGTCAAACATTAAAATGTAACAGAAGAGGTTTATATTTTTAACTTAGTGTTATTTTTTGTCATTTAGCCAATCATCAAACATGTTGAACCAAGCTCGTCTAAAAGTACTGAAAATACGTGAAGATCACGTTCGAAGTGTACTTGACGAGGCCCGCCTGCGCCTGGCTGAAGTGCCTAAAAACAATCAACTCTATTCAGATCTTCTTGTAACCCTTATGGTACAAGCTCTATTCCAAGTAAGTTCTTTTTGTTCATTTAATACTCTTTCTAGCTAATAAGATTTAAAAATAATTTATGGATCATAGTCTATCATAACAAGGATGATGACTAGTCATTGCCAATTATTTAATTTACGATGATTTAAAACTGAATATGCTAAAGGAAGGTCTATATAATAGAATAGTCGGTAGATATACCTACTATCATAGAGTACACCCATGACCATAGAGGTGATAAAATAATATTATCTTTTTATTATTTAGTTGGTCGAGCCGCAAGTAACAATCCGCATCCGACAAGCAGATAAGTCTCTCGTGGAATCTCTCTTTGGTAGAGTTCAAACTGACTACAAAGAGAAAATCAAGAAGGATGTCAAGTTGAATGCCGATAATGAAACATTCTTGCCGCCTGACACTTGTGGCGGTATTGAACTCATTGCTGCAAGGGGACGCATTAAGGTAATCTAATAAATAAAATTCTTATGTCATAGTGTTTGTAACAAAACTCCTCCAAAACAGGTTTATCGATTCTTATGAAATTTTGTGTGTATATTCAGTATAATATAATAGATAAGACTAGAAGACTAGGGTATTAAGACTTATTTTTCATTTAAAATGATGGTCCCTACCAGTTACCCTACACAATACACCAATTACCATAGAACTCCCTAGTTTTATGTCGACTTGAACAGGTACTAATAGGTAACACCACCAATTAACGGTTCTCACTGATAGTAGTCCAGTTGTATGCATGTATTATGGGACACTGATCCTGAGCAAGTGATTCGCCTTCCAATGGGGCTACTTCACTTAATTCTCAGGCTATCTGCGCCATCTCACTGTACCTACCACTCTTCAGACAAAACTAATTTACTAGTTATTTTACACAAATACTTTGACTCTTAAAATAATATAAATGGTGTTATAGAAGTCAGCTCTTCTTGTTATAACAACATAGTGAGTGTTTTTGAGCTAGCTAGCTAGTGTACACCCAGTATATGTTATGTGTGTGCGTTTATATGTTTATTAAGTTAATTGATATTTTAATAAGTACAATTTTAACAAGTACCCTCAATGAATTTAAAAAAAAAAGTAGCTTCATGCCTGTGTTCCCCGAAGAGGTAGGCAGAGATGTGCCAGTACATCCGCGAACAGTCAGTAGATGTACTGGTACACCCAAGTAAGTCCCATGATGTGATAGATGGCAAGTCTATCGCCATATCGTGCCTAATTAATTTGACTTATATTGTATTCTTTTAATTACAGATTAACAATACCTTGGAATCCCGCTTGGAGCTGATTGCTCAGCAACTTTTGCCCGAGATCCGTACAGCACTGTTCGGTCACAACCCCAACCGTAAATTCGCTGATTAAATATATTATAGTGTTCCATACACTTGTTACTACTAACAACTTATTTAAAGTTTCATTATTTGTAGAACTAAAATACTATAAAAGTAAGTGTTTTCTTTGGCTAATTATATATAATAATGCGTACAATTTTATCGCTTTAGAATTAAAAGAAACGATATAAGTCGCCAGAATCTACTTAATATGTGTGATCATGTGATTTTCCGATGCCTGGGTTTGCGCTTTCTACTTATACGTATGTTAGTTTCGCCATTTTGTTTGGATATTTTACTGCTACAATTCATTCTTGTAGCCCAATGATACATGTATTTTAGATAGTAGTTTATAGGGTTTGAAGTATTTAAGAATTTACTAAGGAAAGCAACATAACCTTTACCAAATCAGTCTTTCAGAATGTTTTGTCGAAGTCACAGTATTAATAGCACAACTAGATCTTTATACCTCCCGATGAATGTGAGACGTCGTACTCATCAAAAGCTTTCAGTAATATTAAAAATATAAAAGGCATTCTATCTGTCAAAAGCCTTTGATTTATTTGCCTGAATTTTTTTCTTTGTGCAAAGAAAAGAATACCTTAAGAATATTAACACAAACACAAATTTTAACACAAAAATTATTCTAGGAACAAATGGTATGTACTTATGGTTACAAAATCTTTAAAAATCTTCAGGTGAATATTTTACATCATTGTCTCAATACAAAAATGTAATCTTATGTCAGAACTTTAACTTTACTATCCGCTTTTGATGATAATGCCTTATAATGTTGCATTCAAGATCTTTAATGCTTATTATGTTGATTGAGGAATCCTTGAAGACGGTAAGGTTGTAGTTTGACAGCAGCATCCTATGCTATGTCCACTTAAATTCATGAGATTTGGCTGGCCGCAGTGTAGTGTCAAACTGGAACCTTACTGTTGCACAACACATTCCTAATCCCGGCAATATTTTTATGGGCTTGCTTTAGATATATATATAGGGCAATATTGCTCTGCATAAATAATGTATATGTCCATTATGGCACTGTTAAAATTATTATATGTAAATATATAGATGTGTTAAAAATAGTGTTTTATTGATGCAACCCCACTCCTTAATCGTGAAATAGACCGGGAGGCGATGGCGAATAAAGCTGTTGATGCTTTTATTCTTGGTTGGTATAATTATGGATTATAAGCGCGGACTTTGAATGCGTTGTAGTTACTTTTTGGTCTATTTCTTTATTACGGGGAGTCTATAATGCAACCCCTAGCTACGCGGTCAAAGGAGCTTAGATTCGCTAAGAAATTGCTACAAGAAATACACAGAAGTTGCGATTGCTTTGGACATATTCTATCAGCGTTTTATAAATCATCGAAGTTTGGTTACATTCTAAATCAGTGGATTCGCAGTCGCATCTTTAGTATTTTCTGTGTTGAGTCTTAGCATATCCAGAAGAAATGAATGTCTTACAA
>DVZR01000199.1:0-10282 GCA_018237405.1 Thisbe lycorias
GCTTCACGAATGTAACCCCGGAAGTGGTAGGCAGAGATGTGTCAGTACATCTGCGAATATTCTGTAGATACATTGGTACACCCACGATTAGCCAAGCTACTAAGTCCATGATGTGATAGGTGGCAAGCCTGTCGCCATATCGGGCACCTTCCAATCCCGGGTAACGCCATTTTTGTTCACAATCTGAAAAATATTTTAAGAAAAGCTGCCCAAGAGTGATTTTTATACAAATTTTCAACCCCTTATTCTGGCTATTAGGAGTTGATTTTGAAAAATAAAGTAACCCAGATTTTCATTTATACCCATACTAAATTTCATCAAAATAGGATCGGCAATTTATGACAAAGAACTAAAAACTATGAACACGGGGTAAAAAACCGTTTGGTAGTGTCTGCCGGACGTCAGTTATACTATAAATTATAATAGCAAGACGTCAAGTGTACTGTGTAGTAAAGTTTACGACTCTGAGTAGCGTAATTAACATTCTAGAAATATACAAATTTACATATACATCTATAAAAAACAAAATCCAAATGCCCTAGAACTTAGCACAAGAGCGACTAGAGGATTGGCACAATGACTACAAAATATTTTCTTGTCCTATAATATGATATAAGCAACTCCTATTACATAGGAGTTGCTTACATTATTTGTTTCAAGGACCCTACCGCTAGATGACGTGGATAAATTAGTTCAAAATGGCTTAACATAATTGTATTTATTTATTTTTGTATTAGGTATTATCTAGAACACATTCATACATATAATTTTAAATAAGAATACAAAATTGCGAATCAGCGCTATCTATTTGAAAATAGGTGAATTAAATTTCCTACTAAGTAGTTGAAGACATGATTTATGTGACCAATTAATAGTTGACGCTTTTATCGAAAGATGTCGTTTATACAAGTTACGATATAAAGTGCAAGTGCCTGAACAGAGTAATTATATATAGTCCATACTATAGTCCATAGATGACACTTTATTATATGGTATAGGTTACATGCTCACGTTGACAGATGGCGTGCCCTTGTGTTTATTTTAACTATTTGACAGATGGCGCCTACTTAACTCAAAATATAATATTTGACTTTTTATATTTCAAAACGAATAACGATATTAAATAATTTATTTAGGTTTTGGGATTCGGATGATCAATTTTTAATAATTATATTACAACACATCACAAAGGATATTTAAATTCCATCTTAAAGGATAATCACAGCCCACAGCTAAAAGTTGGCATTTACGTGTAGAAACTAATGAAGGTTAGGTTTGTATTGTTTATTTTTTGCGAATATAAAAGGACCAAGTTATTGCCTGTCTAATCAACATACAGCTTAAACTACTGGGTGGAACGAGCTGAAATTTGACATGCTTTTAATGTACATACAAACATATCTTTACGCCAAATACCTTACGGGGTAGGAAGAGAGTACGGATTGCCAAACCTCAAGATCCTGACATACTTCTCTAAAATAAAAAAAATTGCAAAAAATTATCTATAATAGATTTAAAGATAGAGTCTACTTCCAAATAGGATTATGGTACTCACTACTCCTTACTGTATGTGTAATAAAGCCAGCTTGTTAGGAAAATAACATTTTTAGTGAGAACGAAAACAAACAATGTTTTGCGTAGACTACGTAATTCTATTACTAAATTTAACACTTGTGCTCACTTTGTTGCCAAGATGTTTCTCGTCAAGGAATTTAGTGTCGAATTTCACGTATTATTGGTTCTTTTACAACTAGCACTTACTCATGTGGTCATTCAAAGTACCACTACTCAATGTTATTGTGCTAATTCCTACCGGTGGATACATATTTTGTTCAAAATAGTACTCTCTAAATAGTTTTAAGTCTTGTATTGTAGCGTTAGTAGGGGAACCTTAATTTTTCAACAAATACTGAACAATACTCCATCTTCCTGAGATGACATTTCTTGATTTTTTTTTTAATTTTGTTTAATTTTAATTTATGCGTAAACAGTTCGTAAACAGTTTATAGAGTTGTTAAATTGTTTGTATTCTGTTTGATATGTCCTGAATAATGATTATTTATTTCAAGAAATGTTAATTTTCCATTTTGTTTGTAGTTTTTGGCGTAAGTTATGTGGTAAGTGCATAATTCTCTAATTTGATGTATAAAAAGACGAAACGAGAAAAACGTTAATATTAGGGCATACCCTTCAATATAAGGCAGGTTATGTAGACCAAATAAATAGACAAGATTGTCGTTTGAGCGGAAAAGTTCTACAAGAGTAACCACGCACTGGTTGGACAGCACACTGGTAACGTAGGCTGGTTCAATGTGTAGTAGACCTGATCATGGCAGCTGGAAAGAAGTGTGTACACTACGTGGTTCAGTTGTGGCGAAGTTTATCATTCATTATCACACATTTATCATTCATTGCTCTGATGTCCTTACAGGCATAAAAATATTATGACTATAGCCGAGCGATTGCATCCGCTCTGTGTGATGAGAATATCTGTAATTTTTTACAGCTATTTATTTTAGATCATTTAACCATTTGTTATTCCTTGGCACCTTATATGGCGTGGGCAGCGCTGGGCTCAGAATAGGTTCCGAAAAAAAAACAAATATGGTGTCGAAAAAAGACCTCCCAATTCAGGCATAAATCAGTGCTTCCTTCTATAAAAGCAATATATCAGCGGACTCATAGGAATATCGAGAGACTAAGAATACCAATAAGTAAGAGGTTTTCAAAAGAAAAGATTTAATTTTTTTTAACAATTTGTATTTGCCACCTTAGGTGATTTTATATTAAATAAAAATTTTTCTTTTCTCTTATATACACATTAAAATCAAATTTAGTCAGAGTGTATTTACAAATATATTAAATAGAATTTAGTAAAAATTAGTGAGTTTTAACAATATACTTAAACAGATACTTTTACATTTACTCATATTTTAGAACATCAACAACATCTTTCACACAAGTGAAAATACATAAGATATAATTTTAAACACTTACAATTCGTTCTTATTCACTTTTGAGTGAACACTTTATTTCATTCATTAAAAATTCCCTAAGAGCTAGACAGCAACGCGAGATGTACTAAAATGTAACGCAATATTAAATTATCGTTATGTAACAGATGTTTTAACAATGAAAAGTTGTCTCATATTAAATGCTGATCTTATTGAATACAGTTTTACATAGGATTAGCATCTATTACGAGGTGCAACATATATAACCTTACACGAATCGTATATCAATAACGTTAACGCGATGCAACATTACATAAAAATGTTTAAGAATTTAGTCTTTTTCGTTTCATTTGTCACTCGTTTGACTAACATAAATACGCATTAATAAAACCTATCTACGCTAGCCTGTCTAACAGAGACTACGTCTCTCTACAATAGTAAAAACATTATAAACTTGTACACTTCTTTCTTAACATGTATTTATAATACGTGCGATGCAATAGTACGCATGCGTTCGTTGCTTTGCACTATCGCTTGGAGCGAGAGCATTTTCGTTCTTTTGCTTTTGTACACATTGAGAACGGAGACACTGTGTATCTCTATTGTGGTTGTAGTAAACCTTTAACATTTAGAACATACTGCGTCACCGCTGAACCATATGCGGTAAGAAATAGGCGCAAGAATTAGTACATTATTGTCAGATATCCTAAATTCATAACAATCGAAAGGCCCACCCTGTTGTGTTAGAATCACTGATTAATTAGTCAGTGACTTTGAAATTTCTTAATTTAGTAACATTGTTCCGATTGCACCACAAGCTCAGTAAAGAAAAATTTATTGGATACGAGTAAATAAATTTAGACTGATTACTGAACAACCATTTTGAAATTAAGGGCATTTTAAGAATGCAAGTCTACATTATAGAAACTATATTGTATTATGTTTTGTGCTGTAACTGTATCTTTAGGTACATAATACCTACTTTTATCGTGATGAATTATTTGCGTATATTCACGTAACATGATAAAGGTATATTTAAGCACAATCATTTTTATTAGACGCTATAACTCATCACAGAGAACTTAATTGAGGAAGAACTTACACATAATTCTATAGATATCTATACAGAAACTTATGAGTATTATAAATTAAGGGCCTTTGCTATAATTGCAAAATATTAATAATGATTAAGAGATCATAATTTAAATCCTATATGCTATCATACCTAGATTAATCTATTTCGAAAAAATTAGGAGAAGGGATGAAAATCAAGTAACAAATTTAGCACTACGAAAATGACGAAACATGAATAGCTATGCTTGTGACAAACATGATGTGTAAACAACGTAAACCAAGTCGTTGAGCAAATTTTGTTAAAAATGTTTGAGCAAGAAAAGATAATGACAAAGCTGTCGAATTCAAGTAAATGGGTTTTAGTTGACACGAGAGAACGAACGGTAGTCGGGATTCTCGCACCCATATTTTCGACTAGAAATATTAAAACAAATAATTAATTTCTAAAAATAATAATTATCACTAAATCTGCAGTCATGTTATCCTTAGTTTTAAATAAAATAGCCGTGGCACGTGGTAAAGTTAATGAATGGCACAGTTTCACGTTAGTTTTGTAAAGTTTAATAAGAATATTTATTACCTACCTACATATCAATATTCGCTACGTATCAATATGACCCCTAGGGGCTTTGGGTCAAATGTTATTTTTAATGTAAATACTATATTCCTGTACCTTTTGCTTACAAAGATCTATTCGATTGAATAAATAGTATTCATCTATCTATTCTGTTTCATAAGACAGTATAGTAAAAAATGAGAACATTTTGACCCCCCCTAAAAATAGGCCCATAGTCACTCCTTAACATTTTTCAACATACTTCACATAAATGTGACCAAGTGGCCCATAACAAACTGAGAAACTTAATGTTCATAAACAAGACTATCGCCAGGTAGAAAGATATGTGTTGGCGCTACGTCGAACAATACTAGACGTATGCACTTAATCTTCCATTGCTCCCTCTAAAATGAGGACGTCAACAAATAGACGAACCTATTGGCGCCTACACTAGACACTTTAGGCCATAACGCTTCGTATCTATATTTGTTCCCAGTCTAGTTCCTTCAATTATCCTATCTAATTAAAATAAATACATCAAGTTGACAATCTTCTATCATAATAATTACAAATATGTATAAAAAGATATATAAATTTCAGTGAATTTACAATTGTAGAGTTAATAAAGCTTTGTTAAAGACATTTTTTTACCTTTAAGCGATGAAATTATTAAATAACTTCAACGGGAAAGTAATTTAGAGTTCAATCATCTGAAGATGCCGATTTAGCGACGGTTGCGGGTTCGTCGCCGCTGGAATTTGACGGCGAGAGCGCACCCGCGGGCGATGTCGCTTCGGCGAAAGCGGCGGGCTAGAGGGATGCGTGAGAATGTGGTTCGTGATGATGCGTTGGGCCTCCGCCGCCGCATTCCCGCTTTAGCCGCTGCTTCAGATGAACTTTCGCATGTCGTTTCTTCTCATCTGATCTTGCAAACTTGCGTCCGCAGACATCACATGCGAAGGGTTTCTCTCCTGTATGCGTCCGCACATGCGTCGTTAAATGATCCGATCTGCTAAACGAACGCATACAGATGCGACACTGAAATGGTTTTTGGCCTGTGTGGATCCGTATGTGCCTCGTTAGTTCATCTGATCTGGAAAACCTCCGGTCGCATCCTTCAACTGGACACGCGTAGGGTCGCTCGTGTACAGGAGTTTTACTAGGACGATTGGGGTATTTCCGCGGTTTTACCGCAACTAATCGAAGTGGTTGTGCACTTTGTTGATAAACTTGTGAAAGAATTTCATGACCTTTACTGGTGGACGGGTTGTATTCAGCTAGTTGGATTTGTCTATTATCTGCTGCGGGGCTCAAATACGGTTCTCGTTTTGGGAGACCCGAAGGTCCAGGGGTAGGTTGTGGAGGTGCTGTGTATTCTTGTGTTTCCCACGTGTGTTGTGGCTGCGGTTGGGGTGGAGGGCGGTATTCGCAGTGTTGTGGAGGGCATTGCTGCAGTGGAGGGCAGTATGACGGTTGACATTCCGGTGGCAGTAATTCAACTCTCTCTTCATACTCCTGTTGGAAGTATTTGTCGACGCTGCCTGGTCCGGGACCAGACGGTAGCAGCCATTGCAAAGGAGGTGACGGCACGCGTTTGCCTCCTATTGACGGGCCGTAAAGCGAGGCACTAGCGCTAGACGCATTACTGGCATCTTCGGCTCTTGCGCCTGGAGATAATGAAGCTTCGTGCTTGTGACGCCGCGGCGAACACGCTAGCGATAATTCATCGCCAGGTAAAGTACCTGCAACAAAGAAATACAAATTTATTATTTCTAATTCGTAATAGCTTAATGGCCTAGTGGTAGACGTGTTGATTAAGACACATGAGACCCTGAACTGATTCCTTTATTGAGTTTTATTATCTTCTGTTTATAGCACAAACTTTTGAAACGGGCAAGTTTGCACTCATAATATCATAAAGCCTAGAATGATTAGTTAATTGTTTATGCTTTTGTTCCAAATGTTAATCCAAAGATTAATTAACGGTATTAAATATGATGGTATTTTTAATTGAATTAAGATTTATGAAATATTCAATTTATTATGATATATAAATATGCAATTCGAATAGTTGGTGGGTGTCAAAACGATATTCTTAATTGCATAGATATTTGAAAACAAGATACATATACCTAGTTATTTTTATTCAAATTGGGATATGTCAATAAATCAGTTTGTGATAAATGATTATATTATGATCTAGAATCGATAAAAACGGGTCTTTGTTAGGGTGTGTTGTACGATGTGAAAAATATGAAATATGAAGACAATTGACATATTTTTATATATGGAGGTAATATTAAATACGATTCGATTCCGGGTTTGGAATTCCTGTGTATTTTTACACGTATTTTATAAAAATACTAGACTAAATATGACCCGGTTTCTGCTCTTTTTGAATTTTTATGTCTTTAAAAACTTTTTTACTAATTAATAGATACCATTAGGCCTGTACATCGTTACCAACACATTGGAGAAACTATAGGAAACTGGTAGTTAAAAATTAAATTTAGAATAACATGCTAATAAAATTCCGAGGCGTTATATTTAATGCATATTAATTTTTAAAATTAATACACATGTAACACGTTTCAACAAGAATTCGTATTTTGTTAATTTATGTTAGTTATTATTTAATTTATGATCTCAACTAGGAGTACCATAAGATTTATCGTTATTTTAAGTATACTATGTTTATACTACATATAATTTAATATAGTAGTATAAACTTTAACATATGATATTAATTTGTTTATTCAGGAACCTTGTAAAATCAAGTATTTAAAATATTACACCAAATTATGCCAATTAAGAGTCACCATAATTAAATCGAAAGTAACTTAAGGAAATATAAACATCAAAATATAAAATATACATGTTTCTGTACATTGACGGTAATATGATCGTACAATATAATTGCAAATTAAATCTGTTCCAAAATACATCAAAGTATAGCGTGAAAGTTTGTTCAATAATCTAAGCTATAATAAATTCGTTTTCTCATTTATAACAGCAGGTGCGACGAAATTAAATCTGCCTGTGTAACATTTAATACGGTTTTAATAATCGCGAAGGAAAGCATTAAAACGGCCAGGACTTGATCCTATAAAATGAAACAAACTTTATCTGTAATGTATTCAAATGTTATAATATTAAATTATACATTTTTCCATTAAATATATTTAATAGTTACTACATTTATTATTTACAGGATTAAAAAATAGTATATCTAATAAAATACTAAATGTTAAAAAAGTTATATATCTTGATTTTTCTTGTAAACGAAGACGCAGTGTTCTGTTATTGTTTTAACCGTCTACGTTTAAAATAAAAAAAAAAAGTAAAATAAAAAAAAGAAGCATAGAGATTGGTAATTTGTAAGTTTTTTAATCAGTGTTTATGACAATATGATTATAGGTTATAAAAAAATTTAATTCTTCTGGACGTTTCTAAGGTACGGATAGTTGGGTGGATTCAAAATAGCGTAGTCATATCATAAGCAAAATTTCTTTTCGTTGGGGTTAGATTAATTCGTGTAATTTGTGCAGAAATATTTATTTACTTTAATTATATTATAATTAATACTTGTACTGTTAATAAATTTATTATTAATTAATTAATTAACACTGAAGTTGCGTCACAGTACACATGGTAGAATTCATTGAATGTTTATTTACTTTAATATTGTCAATTTAAGTTATTCGAATAAACAAGTATTTTATGTGTATATATATGATAATTGTCAATGCGAAAAATATGATTTCATGCCGGGTAATATTTGCCGTTTTCATGTTCAATGTTCGAGAACAGGTCAACTTTTAAGGCTTCCACGAGGTTGTGCAATATGGATTATTTGCTAAAACGATTTGTTGTCATTGTATTGAAGTAAAATGTCTACTCTCATAAAGAACATTTCCTTGAATTAATTACAACATGCCTTTAAAGCATAAGTTTTATTGGTTGATAGATATCTAGGAGTTTTATTTCCGTGTGGGCTAATTAATCCTACCTACGCATTAAGATTTTAATCAATAATCTACTAAACTAACTATCGTATGTTGATAAATACCTGTTCCATAAAACTCTATTACTTTAAAATTTTTACAAATTCATAACTTAGTTGTCGTTAAAAATAGTATGTTTTAATTAAACAAAATACATAAAATGCAATTCGTAGAAATGAATTCTTCTCTTATTTAGCTTAACTTAAAAGTATTTCTGTGTGTAATGCTTATTAATCCTAAATACATTTCAAGAAGTTGTACTTTTCTAGTTGGGCGTACAGAAATAAACAGAATTTTAATCAAGATTAATTTAAGGAAGCACCATCTATTTGTATCTAGAATCTAAGTAATTGACTTTATTCTAACTCCCGTTACTACATATCCTGTTTCCCCTAATTTTATTGCATAGTAGATCATAAAAAAGTATTTTTATATAGAGAAACGAGAGCAGTATTTAGTGGCGGTTTCCTGAATTTAAAATATTAGGTAGTGAATTTTCATAAAAATTTGATTAATTCCCACATAAGTTCACCTACAATTGTAGATATATTTAAACATCGTATACATTATCAACATGTAAATATGTACTAGGTTTGATAAAATACATATTTCAAGTGTTGTTTTAAAAATGTTATGATGTGTGGCGGATGGAATCTGGTATCGGCGGTAGGGCGATACGCGGCGGAAGCTGATAGGAGGTACTGGTTATCATCGCTTCGTACCTCGCAGCTCAACATGTTTAAACATCACATTTATTACGAGACCATTATGTGCTCTACTGATTAATCGTTATTTAATGTTATTAATTAATTTTTAATTTGAAGTAATTGTTTAAACGTTGAGTAAATAAAAAAAAATAATTATGAAATTATATATCTAATATTATTTTCATGAGTGATAAACTCGAATTACCATTTAATTACGTAAACACATTTTTTTAGTTATAAATTTAAATTAAATTTCTTAAAATTGCAGTGCTCTTTTATATTACTTCTTTTGAAAAATTAAATATATTGTACTGATATGTTTTAGTAAAATAATTATAAAGAATACTCCTTAATTCTGATAAAATATTTAAAATAAAATTGTTTTTGGAACTCTACATTTTTATAAGTTTTCGTATTAAACAAATTTATATTTACCCAATTGCAGTGTACTTATCACTCATATATTAAGAAGGAAATGCACTTAAAACACTTTATGCCACACATCAGGGAAATACATAACTCTAGATACCGCCGGTAATTACACAATGAAACCTTTTCAGTCAACTATTGTATCGATCCGCAGTTTGAACGTATGTCTCGGGCCGGCGAACTTTTCAATACACTTTGGGGTATAAGGACACTTCGTTTTATATTGTTTGAACGCGTAAAAATTTATTGTGATTTTATATGTATTTGTACTTTTTACGGTACGTACGTTGACGGGGTCTATCACTACAACCGAATCAAAAAAATCAAAATCGCGACGTATAAAGGATAATTTTGTGTTTATTTACAATGTTATCGGTCAAATGCGAGCGGGGGCGAGTCTCGCCTACGGGATGATGGCGTGCGTGTTCGGCTGAGGCGATGTGGCGTGACGCTAGCGCACCTGATATAGGTGGAGGTTCGAGCAGGTTCGGGAAGAAGGCGGGCAGATCGGAGGTGGTGACCGGCGTGTTAAGGTCGGTCGGCGTGCCGCCCGAGGTG
>DVZR01000200.1:0-10278 GCA_018237405.1 Thisbe lycorias
TTCGCAGATGTACTGGCACATCTCTGCCTACCCCTTCGGGGATTACAGGCGTGAAGCTACTTTTTTCTACATATTGTTATGCATTCTTAGGTTTGCTGGTAAAATACAGCAACCGATGGCCATTAATTAAAAAAAACTTACACTGACTACTAAACAAAATACTTGCACTGACTAAATGCCAACCCACATGTTAAATGAACGAAACTAGTAAAAAAAAATTAAGTAGAGGTTTACTTGTCATTTTGGAAATTCATACCTAAATAGTGAAATTACGATGTCCGCAAAGTGATCACGGAAAATTTACGCTCTTATACACATGAAATATTATTTATATTTACCTAAATCAACAAATTAGGTAGTTTGCCCAGTATTTCTGTTTAGGCATACTCTATCTCAGAATAAAAAACGCCTTTTTCAATAATATTTAAATAATGAATAAGGGGAAGCCTTATTTATAAATTCGAGTCTTTTTGTTTGTCTGTTACGCTTTCACGGTTAGACCGCTCAACTAATATTCATAAAATTTTGTATGGAGATAGTTGAATATATAGGTAGTAATATATAAGATAGTTGAATATATTTTGTAGAAATTAAAGCTGAAAGTATTTATGAAAAATTGTGTGCGTATTTTGTAAAGCGTAGTTTTAGATAAAAAAAAATAAAAAAATAAAAATTCTTTATTTCAACCAATATAAAACTTAAAGCTAGATACAACTTTTTCGATTTTAATGTGATCTTTTATAAGATTCTATTAAATTTAGATGTTAACTAATTTGCATGTAAAATAACAATATTATGTATGTAGCTTGTTATTGTTTCATTCTACCTTCCGTACTAGTTAATAAAACTGTGTGACGGCAAGGTAGGTCTCGTACAACTCAAATGATTAGTAATTATAAAAACATCGATTGGAATTGAAAAACAAAATTATTATGTCCTATTAGAAGTAACGTAGATTAAATAAATATTGAAACAAAACAATGCCTCAACCGTGTCCTCAATAAACAACTTATGATTGCGGTAATTTTTTTATTGATTCACTCAACCGAGTGCATTTCCATTAATTAACAAGCAATTATAATAACTGTATGAGATAAAAATAGCTGTTTACACTCGGGCAGAAGGCATGAGGAGACCTCACCCTATGTTAGATATTCAATATATAAATACTTAGCTCGTATTACCGTGCCGAACAATAAAAACTACTAGAACTTTATAATTGTTACTTTATTATATTAGAGATACTGAAACCGGCAGGTAACTTTTATGCAAAAATTTATTAGAACTAGTGCTCGCCCATTGGTCGAAATTCCACCATAATTTATTTAAATTATAAGTTTAAACATTATTAAGATTCTATTGTCAAAGAACTACTACTAACTAAATTTATTATGGTTATGTTTGACATTGAGTAAGACTATAGAAAATAATATTAAAGACAAATCTCTTCTCAATTTGACCACAGATTTTAACCATAAACTAAAGAGTGTATGCCTATGCATCGTAAGTCAAATTCATGTCAAATGTGTGTAATGTTTTTTTTATTGATTTAATGTATTTTTGTACATTATTTTTTAAAAATAGAAACATTCTGCACTAATTCTTTATATAAACTGTAAGTGCGCCTAATTTTATACTCCTTCGTCCGCGCAATTTTTGTAAAAAAGTTAAAAGTTTTTGATATTTTGGGAAAATCCATAATTAGGAGATGGCAAAGGTATATTTTACATTTTCCATTATCGGCACTTGGTGAAATTCCATAGTTAGATTAAACAAAATCATTTGAACTTTTAATTTCACTTTTATTAATATAGGACTATAAAGATAGTCCTTAAGATGCTATGAAAGCGAAACTGGTTGACTAATTGTTAAATATATATTAATAACAGTGAAATTAAAACTACAAGTGATTTTGTTTAATCTAACGATGGCAAAGGTGTTGAAAGTGTACCATTTACACTTCAAAGTAAAACAGCCGATTAAATAATAACATACGACCAGCATAAAATTAATATATTGTATGTCTTTGAACAGGCACAATTACTTTATTGAAATTGTTATGACATTCGTCTAGAAATAGTTAAGTAATTACGAATAATTGTTAACGTTCAATTAGCTTTCATACATTGTAACAAATTTTTTGCCTGTACCCTTTTTTTCTACTTGACGATTATCATAATTTGAGATGGTAGTAGGGTTGCCAACTATACTGTTTTAAACAGTATTATACTATTTTTCACTAAATTATACTTTTTTACTGTTAAGCAAAAATAAAGTATATAAAATACTGTTTTCAGCATCGAAATAAAAACACATTATTCAGTGTTATACTTAGACGCTCACACTTTGTTTTTATATAGTCAGAAGGCGCTCACTGCTCAGTTCAGCGCAGCTACAAACAAATCACATTGAGTTTCTGAATGAATCTGTCAATGTCAAATATTGTATATTTGACTATCAAACTATCAAAATTGTGGTGAGGCATACAAAGTTTTTAAAAAAAGATTTTAAATTAATAAATTGTGCAAGCTCTAAAAAATGTGTAATTAAAAAAAAGCAATAAATAAATAAAATAGTGTTCATTTTTCTAAAATACTTTTTAATATTCTTTATAGACCTGAATATACTTTATTTCTTGTAAAAAAAAAGTTGGCAACCCTATCCGTAACGCAAACACGTTGAATGTTATTTACCTGAGAACATACACAATAAATGTATTGATTGTAATGTTGTTTAACAGCGACCACGACGTTACTGCATATTGGAGTAATTAATACAGTTGCATACTTTGCAAACGATCGCTGCGATTCGCCAGTTTATTGCATTTGTATAACAAGAGAATTGACACAAAAGCTGTCTCAATACAGCATCGATTCAAACGACTCGCAAACGATCGCTGCAATTCGCCAGTTTAATGCATTTGTAACGCAAACGAGTAGCGCTTTTGTATCGATTCAGAATTGTTTTTGAATCGACATAAAAACGTGTCCATCCCAATATAGCATCGACTTAAACGCTCTGCAAACGATGGCTGCGATACTGCCAGTTTATTGCATTTATAACGCAACAGAGCAGTGACGAAGTGTCGATTCAAAATTGCTTTTGAATCGACATAAAAGCTGTATCAATACAACATCGATTCAAAAGCGTGTCTATTTGCACCCTATGCTAATTTTGTCTATTTTGCTATAATAACATCTATAATATCTTTAGTCTATGTCATCTAATTTCTTAAGGAGAGTCGTTACTGTGTTCACATTGTTAGGGTTTACTTATAGTTTCCTACCTATAGACAGTATTTTGAAAGATATCATATCTTCATCATAAGACTTTCTCCAAACTATGTCATAAGCCATAACACTTGCATTCACTAGTATCCCGAGTCTCATCATCAGGAGAAACTTACTATGTTTAGTGGATTTATTATAGGAAAAAGCGTGACATCTTTATACTTATCCAATAAACTTTTTTATTCGTCCAGATTCATTTTATTATCCTCGCCATGTCAGCCCCTGTGACATCACCGCTGAACATAGACCCTTTTCACAATTTCCTTATAATCTAATTAGTCATCATTTAATAATACTATTAAATCCAAATACACCAATCCTTGTCCAATGTTATTGTGGACATATGGATCAGATAATAACTTTTTATAGCCAAAATCCACAAAGTCCGTAAATTAGCCTAGAGCCTGCACACAAAAACACTAGATCGGTCAACGTCGTTTGTGTTGTCCGTTGAATTATTTGGATGCCGACAAAGTTTGCGCTGCATTGCATGTATCTGGCGCGCCGCCAACCCACCGCGATAGCTCGCGCCGATGAGCAATTGTACGCCGACCTAAATATCGATAGTTAAATACGCGTCAAAAATATCGATAAGAACAGACTTTTATCGATATTCGACCATAATTATTATTAAAAATTCAGAGTAATTAGTTACCTTCTAAAACTCATCAATAGTTACAAAACAAAAAATAAATTACTGAATAAAATATAGACGTGCTCGATATAGTTAGCAAACTTGTACACCCGGCAATAGCGTTCACTAGCCTACCAATGTATGAAGCTAATATAGAAAGATGGGTCAGCAAGTTCTATTACTGAATGTACACACATATGGATCAAATATAAACTTTGTGGACTCTTTTATAGCATAGTTAGTATTTAAAAATTTGGCTTACATTATTTAATATCATAGTTACGCTACATAGTCGTGTAACCAAAATAAAAGTAAAATTAGGATCCCCTTATTTACACTTAAATATATCCTTTAAAGTATAAATTAAGTAAGATCGAAGGCCTATTCTTTAATATTAAAAGAAGAGGAAAGTAGCGTTCTTTTCTTTTAACAGTATTCGAGATTAGCCTTGATTTTGTTTATTATCGCTATATGTTTATAATCTACACCTTACAAATATGCCTCTTTGATAATTTATGTACTAGGGTATAAAAATTTACGGTAGTTTCTGAGCTTAAGCAAAATCAATATAAACTCAATATCAATTTGTTTTAAGTAAATTCGAAAGAAATATATAGATGAACCAATATCATACACCCAGCATCTATTGATTACAAGTAAATAAATAAACACAACCGAAATTGTTATACAAATCTTAATCTTATATATAAAAATCAATTGCTGTTCGTTAGTCTCACTAAAACTATAAAACGGCTAGATCAATTTTGCTGATTTTTTGTGTGTATGTCGGAGCGGGTCCAGGGAAGGTTTAAAACTATAAAAACACTGGGTAGGTGGCGCTGCAATCGGGCAGAAGAACGTCTGCCGGGCCAGCTAGTTCTAAATAAACATATTACCCAAACATAAGATTGGAGTGTGCCCGATATAGCGATAGGCGGGCCACCTATCGTGGCTAATCGTGTGTGTACCAATATATTATCTACTGTAAGAGGTAGGCAGAGGTGTGCTAGTACCTCTGCCTGCCTCTTCGGAGCTACTTTTTGTAGAATCTTATAAATCAAAACATAGGAGTAGACATACAAATTAGAAAAATGGGACACACTCGAAATTTTTAATGCTCTTACTTATCTTTAATTTTATTAATAGCTAGTTCACGTAAAAAATTACAAATCTAGTATTTTTTGAACATTTGCAGAAATGTCTATTTAATATAAAACTTGTGAATCTATAGACAAAAGTCTTTCGGATGGTGCAGAGCTAGTCTATTTATAAACAAATTTATAAGATGTATATTCGATGAAATCGGATAACTGTGTGTCACGATGAACTCGAATCACGACTGAAACAAATGCATTTTACTAACTTACTAAGTAAAGGAACTTCAGTTTACTGACCAATGTAACAAGAAACAGATCGGAGGGTGAGGCGGCGGCCAGGTAGTCGGGGTTGCAGCGCTTGAGGCGCTCGAGGTAGAGGATGGCGAGCACGAGCGCGCACGGCGACACGCACGCGGACCGCGCCAGCGCCGCCGCCGCGTCCGCGTGCAAGCGCCGCAGCGAGCGCCCGCGCTGCGCCGCCGACCACACCTCGCACGAGATCTCTGCACACCCCACACACTACGCTGACACACGACACATGCACGCGGCCCGCGTCAGCGCCCGCGCTGCGCCGCACGATATCACTATCGATATCTCAAATAGATTATTCAGTTTGGCAGGAAATTTCAACAGCAAATAATTTACTTACTTTGGGCTTAGATAAATTTGTGTAATTTGTTCAGAAAGAAGGAGGTGTCAAGAGTCTCCGAAACCGGCGTGTGTGTATGAGGAGAGTTATGAAAGTGGAAGAAGCTAGGGAAGTATGTCAGGATCGTGAGGTTTGGCAATCCTTACTCTCTGGGTAGGCGTGGTAGGGGTAGGCGTGAGGGATTTGGCGTGAAGATATGTATGTATGTATGTATGAGCAACGTGTTATTAATATATGTTGATAACTGGATATTTACAAAAATATGGTAATTTTAACATTGTGTCTCTTTACTAAATGATGTTTTTGACCATTCTACGAGCTTACATGTATATGAAGCTGATTGTACCAAGATCCTAGTCGGAGTCGCCAACAACTTGACTAAAAGGGTTACGTAGTTTAAAAATGAATAAGAAATTACTTAACAAATTCAAACACATGATCATACGATAGCCAAATGATAAGTTAAAGTCAATAGTCAATGCAACGTATTTGCCTTCTATTGTAAAAGTTTTAGGATTTTCGTCAAAATTTGAAAATTTTCTAATTATATTCGATAAAATGACAGTGGCCAATCCACGGAGCAGGCCAATCCATTGACCAATGGCTTATTGTAACCGGCTTATTGTAACACGCGTTTAATGCGTGATAGCGGTAAGCACATTACCGGCTGAAGGTGTAATCGAGGGCTGAGGAGTGAAGGGGACCAGTCATGCATTGAACATGCGCCGACCACGTGCTTGAGAGCAATTATTACTGTGCCTCAATGTCCACGATAAAGCGCATTTCAGATACCACGACAAACTGTCTGTCGGTCGCTTCTAACTTTTAGACTTGCAATAGGGCTACAATAAGCTGTCAAGCAGTATTAAAATAAGATTGCTTAACTGTCATCGCTCTATGACCGTTATGACCGGGCAATAAAATGGTTATTATAACGGAAAGACAAAAAAAATCTTGAAGTAATGTTAGTAAACAATGTTGTTTATGAGTTCGTTATAGGCGTCCATAATTTGTGCCGAATAATGATAAGATTTGAGACAAGATATTAAAAATTAACCAAAACCAACATAGTAATATTATTTAGTCATATATATACATTAACAATAGAGTTTATGTTGTCTTACGTATTTATGCCCAGTTCCTATTCTGTACGGATTAACTTTGTATAAGAACAACCAACAGTTTCATTGCTACCCATACCGACACTTTACTCGGATTCCATAACTTAAAAGCTATGACGAAGTGTAGATATTGAACTCCTTTTTTGTACGATTTTTGTGCCTTGTCGGAAATATTGTCGGATACTTCAAAAACGTCTTGTAAACAATAATAGTTTACTTCGCCATGTGTTATATATATATTGATCAAAAACAAATTATTTTTGTATTTATATGCTTAATAAAGTTAATGGTGATTGTAATAATTTATATTTACATTGACCTATTAATAATAATGTATGTTTCTGAACGTTAATTGTGAAACGAAAATATGTTAGATGCCAGACTTTAGACGAGATAGAGCCAAACAATAGATGAAATTTTTTCTTGAAACTACAAAACTACGAAAAAAATAGCACCAGGTGCGAGTTCTTGAATGGTCTAAGACGGCCTCATTGCCTAAGACGACTCTGTATAAATTTTATAAAAAAAATCATTGAAATCCGTTATGTGGTTTAGGAAGAGTTAAAAGCTTAATAGCCACTTCAATTTATACTTTGCCAATCTTAACTAACTCTAAATACTAAATAGTGATGATAAAGATTTTTGATTCGAATACTGTAGATAAAAGATTAATACGCGTACAGAAACAAATACTCACAAAGTAGCACTTGCCACAGTATAAATATACAAACAGTTAAACAATAAAAAAATAAAATTAAAAATACTTCTTAACTGAAAATGAGACAGGAAGTAACAGAAATTCTGAAATCTATGGCAGAAAATATAATATTATTATAAAATTTATCTTTTTAAGCTAAAATATATAGTGAAAATCTTGTTTTGAAATAATCTTTTCGTACACTGTGGCATACGTTTGCGGGTTGCGGGGATGGGGGAGGCTACATTCATTCGCATGATTTTCATTCGGTCAAAATTTGTGCCAGTGCAAGTTTAGCAGTAGAAGCAGAATTGGCTTAATAGCCAATCTAATGGAACAGCGCTCCTACGGGCGAGGGTCACCTGTTATTGTTTTACATAAATCCAACATTCGCCACAAGCCTAACAACTGTCGAAAACAACAAATACTTTTGCTACTATTATGCTGTTTAAACGGATCATTGAAAGAAAGTCGATGTTGAATGCTGATGCGAAGGACAAGTCCTTGGAGAAATGTTCTAGAAGGAGATCAGAATGTGATGGTTGTGTGGAACACTCCACGTAAGTTTTTATTAGACGTTATCAAATATTATTTTAAAACAATTTTGTGTTAAGTAATTTCATCAAAACAAGGTTGATAAGAAATGTTTATGCTTATTACCAACATTGTTTACAATTCAATTAATTGTTGTTAATTTTTACATAGATGACTAAAATATGAGCTCGTATATTAAAAGTTAAAACTGATATGGTTAAACAAAACAATACCATTGTAATCACAACATATTTAAAAATTCAAACACGTCACCTTGCGAGGTTTTAAATTACCGATGCTGTATGTACATATAATCGGTAGTTAATTGTTGAAATTGTTATATGAATTAATGGTACAATGTATAGATTTGCAAAAAATCTTACTGAATCAGATATTTAGGAAAATACAGTTTGCTTTAAAAGACATGCCTGAAAAATAGACAGAATATTTATTCTGAGCTAACATATTTTATGATTGTGTTTATTGATACAGTGTAGGCTCCCTACCACACCTGTTCTAGGTAGTTAAAAACTTGTGAATGCATGCAACATAGGACACAGATATGGCATAGATTGGGAGGTGCATAAATCCAGCTGTGGACATCATTGGGTTGAAATTAAGATTATACATGAAATTAATATCTCATATTCATTCACATATTTGAGTTATAAAGATGATCTAACTAAAGATAAAACAAACAAACTTGTGCATTTTTAGTATGTCTGCATTAGATTCATATTTGGTCTTAGCAAAAATGATGATGTGACCAAATTTTAGCCTTAATTTTAGCCTAAAAGTCACTTCCAAATAAATTTTGCTGTCTTAGGTGATTAGAGGAATTGCAAAGAGTCAAACATATTAACTACTAGCTTTTTCCTGAGGCTTTACTCGTGTTACTAGTTCAGACCTTCTACTATATCTACATAAAAAATCACAGTAATCCGTTGCTCCATTTTGATGTGAAAGATAACAAACAAACACACAAACACACTTTCACATTTATAATATTAGTATGGATTATAAGGTGCTTCTTATGTTGGTATGACATTACTTATGTCAGGATTGTAGATAATGAAAATTTACCATTAATTCAAATGATTATATCTAATGCATTTACCACTAACCATTTTTATATATAATTTTTTTTTTAACTAATTAAATCAGGTTTGCCTGGTTTATTTAGAGAAATTTCATTAAATCAGGTTTGCCTGATTTATTTAGAGAAGTTTCATATTCAAACATCAGTAGGTACGTTTGTCTATCAAAGTCACTTGAGTCTGCCTGTCATGAATGTACAAATAAATATTTACCTTTTACTCTCGGTACCAACATTATTTATCTTAGTACATGTTTTTATATGCTTATTTATTATCTTTCCTCATAGATAATAGATAAAATATTCCATAACCTGGTAGGAGATTTATGAACGTAGGAGCTAGACGAGTATATCAGGATCATGGTGTTTGGCAATCCATATTCTCTGCCTACCTTGTATCTCTGCCCTAGGAGGTATAGCGTGAAGATATGTTGTTGCTGTAACAACTATCCATATAACTATAGTAGCAGTACCTATGGCCACTTTGATATTGCAATAGTGACATGAAATGTCCACTTAAACGTCAGTTGGTCTATCATAGTGTTGGAGTTTACTGCCATGTTTTCTATTTTATTTATAAGTATTTTCTTTATTAACTAATCTCATTTTAATTGACATTGATAAAACAATTGTGAATATTTAAAAGCCATTAATTAGTAATAGAGTAATTACAGTGCCACTATTGGTTGAGGGAATAGCTACACATTATGATTGTCAGATTGACATTTCAAGTAATTATTATAATGTGTCAAAGCAAAAAAGATTAATTTTTTACAAAATACAAAACTTAAACCAAGATTGAAACTAAAATGTTTATTGAATTTAAAGAAAGCTTCTACTTAATATTGCAAGAATGAATCGGAAAGCGCAGTGTGTTTACCCACGAGATGGACCAATGAGCTGTTTTAAGTTGTGGGCATTTGGTGACTAATCAGAGGAATATGTTATTTGGACATTACATAGAGGTTTATGTTCAGTGTGGACAAAAACGACATGATATCATATTAAATTGTTATCCTCAAAGGATATCGGCACAGGGGTGCTGGTATATACACAATTAGTCAGTAGTAGTTTGACCGTCTCGTTGGTCTAGTGGTCTAAGACACGGCTACGCGATCAAAGGGACCCGAGCAGGTTCGATTCCCGACAGGGACAAGCAT
>DVZR01000201.1:0-10268 GCA_018237405.1 Thisbe lycorias
CCCGGGCAGCGCTATGTATATTCAGTATAAACTGAAAAACATTTCAAGAAAAGTTGCCCGATCTGGCATTCGAACCCAGGATCTCGTGATCTGAACCGACACCGGTACCGCTAGACCACAGAGGCGGATATCTTTCAAGATATCGAAAAGAACAAACCAATTAAATGGTGTTACTTTACGGAAATTAATTTGGAATGCCAAGACAGTTTAATTTAGCACGGGTCGTGGACTTAATTTATTTTTGTCCTATGTTGGTCCGGGCTTCTATGAAGGAAAGACCATCTGTTTTCCTGCCATGCAGCTTGTAAGAGGCTAGCGAAAGCAACAATTTTATTCATATTGTTTTGGAACAAAGAGATTCAAACACATCTCCTCCATACAAATTACAGAAATGGCGTCCCTTCGTAACCCTGTGGCTAAAAGGTTTTTGTAGGTAATATAGGCAGTGTGACTATTGCATATGGATATAGTATAGTAATACCTTTATCCAAATATAAGGTAGATATTTATTTTAAAAGAAATATCATATTCACCGATTTGTATTGTTTTTTTGATGTTTTTTATTTCGCTTGATAATTATAATTTTCAAAATTATTGCATTATAAATTTTAATTATTACGGTACTGAACATTTGGTGTGATATGTAAATAAATTGTTTATCTATTTATCTATCTAGATATTATTGATACTCCCAAAAGAAGCCAAGTATTGGTGTTAGTTAAGGATTTAATATTTGCACCTCCGCCAACGGTGCTTAGAATTTCAAAGATCAATAACCAGCTGATTAGTCTATAATGAAGATAATAATAACGATGATTAAGACATTACGGCATTAAAAAGCAGCTGACACAGTTTCTATTAAAAAAGCAATTAAACCAAGTAATTAAGTCCTCAGAATTAATCGCCTTTGTGAGAGCCTTAAAATTTCGCTTTTATATCCAACGATACGATCACGATGTTGATACAACAAGTAATAATTTTTATTTATCCGTTCATATTATAAAGCTGTAAAGAGGACATGTCTGTTTGTTTGCGCATCACTAGAAAATCTCTACAACGATTTAAATGTATTTTTTGTCGTTTACAGGTCTAATTAGTTCAATCTAAGACTTGGTATAATATGTCGTGCACCAGTTTTGCTAGTTTAAAGTATTTTAGGAATTCTGTTGATTTTATATTTAAATAAAAAAGAGTAATATATATGTATATATATATAGCATTTTTAAATTTATCTACTTCTAATTTTTAAAACGTGTTAATAATTCAAAATTTAGCTACGTTCTGGACAAAGTTATAAGTTTTGACTAAAATAAAGATCATTCGTCTCATAGGCTTTTGTTCATTAAATAAAAGTTACGTCAAGTTTGCTCATGCATTTATTGTTATAAAAATAATGTTACCTATATTTTGAACACGCACAAACTATATAATCTAAGTTACTTTATTGGAACTATATATCATTTGCCACAAAACTAAGTCTAATCTGGCTTACTTATCAAATATTGTTTATAGTTTGTGTAAGTCAAATATTGTATATTGTTAGTGTTAGTTAAAAGATATGAGAGATATAAATAATATTCTGACGAGCAAAATAATAAGTATAATAAGCAAAAAAATAATAAATACTGAGACCAAGATACCGTTTCGTTGAGAGGTGTAGTCTTTGTGTGATGAACATATAATATATGTTTGCAATTCTGGGTTTGAATGTTTATAATAATTATGTGATATATTTAGTAGCTATATTATAAGCCAATCATTTGCTTACAACATTATTAAAAGATATTTGTTGGTATGAATTCACGCAGTATAGATAAAAAGTGTAGTTGAATAGATTTGTTTTGCTCATCGATTCTTTAGCCTGTGCCTATAAATGAATAATGAGTGATAGATGATAGACGAATGATGTTTAGATGTCCTTTACATACCTATGATAAATGGTATGAATTTTCAAATCTATAGTTTTTAGTTCGATGTTTTGAGATAGTACAGAAAGAATTAGTATGTTAAGAGACTTTGAGAGGATTTCTGTATTGATTAGTACGAAAAGTTGTATATGATATATTTTTTAATTATTTATTTATAGCATAAACTCAAACAAGAGTATTTTTGTAGATGAAAGAAGAAAGAAGGTCTGTATGGTCTGACGCTATTGTTGTTTTATCGGCATGAACCGATAAGTTAGTCTATTTATTCTACATGAGGCGCGCCCAGACCATAGTCATGACGTTTATGATACGTCTAAAAATACTCCTGTTTGATTAGATATTTACAATTAGCGGGGGTGTCTCTTATTATCAAGAGAATCATCTGCTACCATATAATACATGTTGTTTCTTCCCTTTAGATCAACAATACTTCTACTCATCGACACCCTAACACTGAGTCAGCTGTACTGCTACCGTTACCATGAGTTGTAACGTTTATATACTGGCTCGTGTGAAAAAGTGAAACTTCCATCAATCGAAGCCCACGCTTGCACCGAATCTTAATTTCTCACACAAGCCCTGACATATTTATTGGTTATAATAATTTATAACACACTCGATGCTATAGTATTAGATAATTACGGTAACTCATGGTAAAAGTTTTGATTGTTATCTGTTTAATCTTTAAATTAACGATGAAAAATAATCTATCTACTCTAAACTAATATATGTTTTCTATTTTTATGTGTGTTTTTTCAGGACTAATATAACTAAAACATTAAATTTAATGTTTAGTTTATAAGCCATAACATTCACAGTACACAAACGCAATGGTGTATTTGTAAAAATATTAATGTTGCTGGTTGTCTTGGCAAATGCTTTGAATGTTATAAATGCTTGTATGTGTGAGTGAGTTCGTATGGCCTCCCACGCAGCTTAAGATTTATTACAAACTTTGGGAAATTCTTGCTTAACTTCCCTTTAACTTTGATGTTCTCTAAGTGTGATTATTTGAAAATAAACGCTGCTAAAACGCTATTATAACGCAAATTTTAATGTTTTTATCATGTTCTTCCATAAAATCTATCATAGTCACTTATTATAGTAATTGAATATGATAGGTTTTACGATATTTTTTTGTGTTCTTGTTTTTACGATATCAAAAACTTACAATAATAAGACCTATATCAATATTATTTTAATAATTCGTAAAATATGAAACTTTATTGCGTATGCAGTAAGAATATTTTTTACGTTTATAGTAATTTAAAAATAACATCGTTATGTCTAAATGCACGCTTGAATAACATACGTCTGTGTGAACAGAGCCTTATAATCTTGTTTATCTAAGCGACTGTACCATGGAGGGAATAAAGCTTTTATCGTTACAAGTACCCTTTATTTCTAACGACATACTACGTAAAGAGTCACTTGTACTAAATGCACTTATATCGCTTTACTCCGATGAAACTATGTACTTGTTCATTTCTACTTCAATAAAATATGTGAATATGCTTGCTATAAGTTATTCTAATTTTAGAGATGTTTTATAAATATTGATGTGAAATAGTTAAAAATATATTCTACTTTCAATAAATGCTAATTTTAATTGTTTTTATTAGTTTTATTTTATTTTTTTAATATTTCATACATATTATGCAAAATAATGTTAGATGCCATCTGCATCACCCTGCAAAATACGAAAACGTTTGCAAAAACTTGACATTAGATTCCACCATGTACAATTATTTAGTAGATATAAATCAATAAAACCACTCAATGTTGCAATTTTACTCATTATAATATAATTGTAATTATTTTTATATTATTAAAATCTTTCGGTTAAATTTGCCGTTGAAATTCCCTAATATATTTTATAATATATTCTATGCCCAACTTTTTTATTTTAGTATGTTTTAACTTAGTGTTTTTTTTTCCTAAAATAATTTTCGGTTTAATTGTCCTTCGGCCCGGTATTTTATCATGATTTATTTTATATAAAAAATAGAATCTTATTAGTGTACGATCTATATTGGAGATAATAATTTCTCCTTAATACTCACACTTAACAAGCATTCTGCTTGCGGTTTCATTCGTGTGTATCTTCTAAGGGGGTTGAGTTTCCAAAAATATTGAATATTATTTCTTTTATGTGTACTGTAGGATATTTGTATAGTATTTGAAATAAGTCTGTCAAAATAATAAAAAGATTCACATGAACTACAACCCCCGCTCTTAACCCTTAGAGGTTGAATTTCCAAAAATCTTTTCGTTTAATATTGATGCTGTTAAATGTAAATTAACACTTTATGACGAAGTGTTGAGTGAAAAATCTCAGCGTTGATATGTCACCTAGCTAACGTCCTATTTTATATGTATTGTTTAATGATAAAATAATCTTTAAATTATCGCGCTTATACAGTCGAAATATAAATGAAATACTTACCGTGGTATGTATATCTTTAATAATAATAAAGCTTTTAACTACTTTTATTTTAAACTTTTTAAATATATATTTTGTTTTAAAACATCTCTAAATTTAGAAAATTGATATTTTATATTTTTTCTATGTGTATATCAGACCTTGGATTCGATATGCTGCACTATTTCTTTTCCGATGCACCACTGCACAAAAACTCTGTTATTTCCGTAACATGGTCACAAGAAATATTTGATGTTCTGTAACATGGTCAAAATATTTTTGTTAAATTCTAGCCTTAAAAATATATTTCTTAACCTTTTTATTTAAGATTCATCATTATCGTTAATATAATGACTAGCCCCGATGATGTCTGCTACTGGACTTATAAGCAGCATTTACAAAAATCTACCTGTATTAGTCTATCCCCAATTAATATTTAATCTAATTGAATATTTTATGATAATTACATAAACAATATATGCTTATAATGTTCATGTTTGATTTACTCGCCTAATGAATGCTAAAGAAGAATGTTAGGCTAGATTCGGTTCCTTTAAAGAAAGATATTATGAACAATCATCAGACATCAGAGCCTAAATACTAAGTAAATTAATAATATTGTTACTCCATTTTGGAGTTTAACTCATCAAATATCTCAATTTAATGAAATTACTGCTGACTTATAGTTGGCAACGATATTCCGGCACCTAAATTAGGTAATGACTATCACTATAATGCTAGTTAGAATAATTGAGTAAATTAGAATTGCAAATAGACTACAGCTGTAGAAGCTTATTGTTTAAGACTAGACTGTGTCAATACAGTTAATGTTTACATTTAATAAAAATTTAAATAATTATACGAGTACAATACAAGACGCCAATATGAAGTACGTAATAGTAATATGACTGTTCCGATCATTGAATAGATAAGTTTAGATAGGAACAAAAACGACCGACTTTATCTTTTGCGCTATTATAAATAACACAATATAAGGCAGTCTGAAAAGTTTTTGAAATTGATCAAAATTTTTATAAGTGTAGGATGTTGTCACTAAA
Organism: Thisbe lycorias; assembly: GCA_018237405.1. Taxonomy (NCBI): domain Eukaryota; kingdom Metazoa; phylum Arthropoda; class Insecta; order Lepidoptera; family Riodinidae; genus Thisbe; species Thisbe lycorias. The sequence continues at coordinate 5,409 of DVZR01000201.1, forward strand.
ATTGGAGAAAATACAAAGTCGCTTAACAATCTCAATGAAATATTATAATTAAAATATATAAATTAAATTAAAATATAAAAATTGTGAAATAAATAAAATCAATTTATAGTAAACAAAAAATGATTCTTTGATATCAAAATAAATTTCAAATAAATGTAACAATTAATTTTCAAATTGAAAATACTTAATAAACAGTAAAGAAGGATTAAATTATGATTATCGAAACTTACTAAGGGCTTATTGACGTATAATCATACTTTGCACATACATATTTCATATGCACACAAGTCGAAAAGCTCCGCTGTTTTGTAAAGTTATCACCAAATTATCGAAATATAAGCATACTAATATTATAAATGCGAATGTTTGCCCGTCTATCCGTTGTGCTTTCAAAGCTATACAGATAAAATGATTTTGATGAAAATTGGCATAGACATGCTGAAAACTTTACGTCAAACTTAAACTATGAAATTGACAGAGACATACATATTCTGATAGTTAAAATATAAACGTTAAATTTACTTAGCTAGATATCTTTAATATTTTCTTCCCATTGCTTTCAAACTCCCAAAAGATACATATTTTAAAGTAGAAAATGGCCGCGTTTTCTCGTCGGTTCTCAAGCCGTCAAATACTTTCAACTTCATTTTTCATCTCTACGTAAATCCTATCGCCAAATCTCACTTAAAATCCCAAGCGGCGGCTTTTTAAATAAAATTGAAGCTTTTAGAGATTCAGATAAAAGACTTTCGTATAATGAATTTGGTTACTATCATAATTATTAATGTAACAAAATTTTATAGGGGTAGAAATACTAATAATAGGTCTAAATTTAATATAATTTATAATAATACATCATTTCATTAATTGACATTAATTCCATATTGTTTTATTTATGTTTAATTATTTTAATGATTAATTACGATATTATAACGAAGTTTACTTTACATAATTTTATCGACTAGCAGCAATCTGTAAAATATTACACCGCGTGGTATGATTTGCTTCCAAAGTATTATGTTTATATATTTATATATATAATGAGTATTTTGAAAAAAATATCATGATTCATTAAAATTGTTTTATTAGTATACAGAAAAAGTTTGCGGGTAAACAATGAAGAGCATCATATTTCATGCAATGTCTGGATTATAGATTTAAAATTTATAAAAGACATAAATTGGATATACTTAGTGTCCAGAAATATTTATTTATTCATTGCATAATATACAAATGCATTCAAATTCTGACTGACGAACATAATATAAATCAGTTCACAATTCGTACAAACTGGGGCTCTATTGTATTATTTATATTCATTGTCAATTCCACACTGATCCTATTTTGTTATTGATAAAGTAAGTTAGGAATAAAAAGCGGAATAAACGATTGGTTTTCACTTAAACTTTGGGGAAATTTGGTATTGATTTCGAGAGTCTTTTGTAAAGTTCAGCAAATAAAAGTTATTTATTGATTAATATTCGATCAAAGAATGGACAGGCTGTGTAAATGAATTTGTGATGTCTGCTTTAAAATATTATAAGTTTCGGCTTAAAAGAAATATAAAACCACTTTGTCAGCATTATTTGATAATAAAAAGGATACAATGAGAAAGCTACATAAATCTATATGATATTATTTAATATGAGTTAACGTAATTCAATTACAAAATTTATTTAAAAAAATCAAGATAAAACGAATGCAGTTCAGATTTAAAACATTTGATATGTACACACCTACGTACAACTACACATACCTACGTTGATACGTACCGTATCAGCATATAGTATATAGGTAGTGTATATCAGTATATAGTAGTTACTATTATATTAAACTAAGTTAAGTATAATTTCTAACCATTTTTGATATAAATATTAAAAACCTATGACCATGTTTCGTATATTATACCATTGTTAATTAACTAGTGACCATGTTATAAACGCAAGAGCATTTGTAAGAAAAAACTCTTGTAGCCATGTTACATTGTGTGTACAGCATGTCAATCTTATCGGTCTTTTGCTAAATGTGCTTGGTGTATAGGACCAAATGTTTCTTCTTGCAGGCCCGGAGCGCTAGCACCAGTAGCTTTAGGAGTGTAAGTCAGGTATGGCTCCACAACGCTTGATCATGCCTGGCCATATACATCGACAATTATTTTTCTTTGTTGTTTTTATTGGCAATGATTTTAATGTACAGTATATTTTAATTAAAACAGACTAACTTATACGAAATAAATATTTATATATTTTACATAAACACAATAACCTACCTGACAAAATAATCTTGGTAGTTCTCGGTCGATGATGCATACATGTGAATTTTTCTAGGTTACAAACTTGGTGTCCAGTAAAGCATTCAAATCTTTTAAAATCCTTTAAACAAAATTACGCAAGCTTCACGTCTGAAACTACAATCCTGGTTCAACTTACATTTCCGTAAGAATGTTTGCTCCTGTCTTAGCGAACGACAATGATGTATTTGTACAAAATAATATGGAAATGTTATATTTTGCTTACGTTGTACAATGTAAAAATAAAAAAGTATAAAAATTTAGATAATGTTCGAGAATTGATAATAAAGAATATATGTATTTAATGAAATATCTTAAACATTAAAGTTATTTATATGTGATTAATGTAACTTAAATATGTCCAAATTTGCAGTAACGTTATACTGTTCCTGGTCACAAGACCACAATCTGTATGTGGTCAAAATCACAATATAATAAAAATTACGTATTGTCGTGGTTGTACCAGTACATTTACTGAATATTCGAAGATATACTGGCACATCTCTGCCTACCACTTCGGGCATTACAGGCGTGAAGCTACTTTTTTTTTTAATTTTTTTTAACACAAAGTTATCATAGGTACAAATTCAATTTTACATAGTACAGTCAGCAACAAAATTAGATTAATAAACACAAACTTTCAAAGCAGTTTAACAGTAAAACGGACAACAACTTATTCACCAGATTACTCTGGTACATTGGTGCATACAATAACTCACTACCCAGATTACTCTGGCAAGTAACTTATTTTCTGTTAAATTGTTAAATTACTGTAAATCGGTATCTGTTAATCGACTTTCGTTGCTGACCGTACAATACTTCATACTAGGCATAGCTTATGTCGTGGACAGCATTGAAACTTTCTGGTCCTAACATTTACGATGTTTTGTTAAGTATGGATATGGATTATACTAAAGAGAAAACAGTTATTTGTACTTAGATAAGTTTGTTATTAATAAACTTAACAAATACTTCGATACTGATTTCAAAAAATCTTTTATATGTATTTAGAAAGCTTAGTTATCACTTATCAGCAAGTATCTTAAGCCATACTTACTTAAACTACATTGTACATTGTGTAGCTACATTAAACGGCTCTGATTGTAGGTATGGAAAGAGTAGATCACTTTTTAGGCGACAAGACCGCCTTTGTGTTCTACAAATTATAATGTATATATATATAAATATATAATTATTATATTAATCTAATTTAAAACGTAAAAACAAATCATATTAAACATGCTAATTCATAACTATTTTACACACAAGAGATCATTAGCCTTTTCAAAGGCAAAATTAACCCGATGAATATAAATGATTAATGTTTGTGCATTATTTATTAATGTTCTAAGAGCTCGTGGTGGGATTGGAAGATTGCAAGCAGTCTTCACTACGGTCAAGGCTCATAATTTAGGATAGGTTGTATAACTAGCTTACAAGCTACTGTGATGAGGATTAAAATAAAAAATATTATTTATTATTGCGACGACGACCTGTTGCCCGCAGTTTTGCCCGCGTCATAAATATTTGACCTCAGATCTTTCGCTATCTCCATGCAACTGGCATTAAAAACAGATGATGCATTACATGTGCCAAATATACGTCAAATACATAATTTTTCATACAAACTTTCACTTTCAATTTCACCCTTTTTGCCAGTATAACTAGATATTTCCATTGTATTCTATTCTTAATTAATGGTTTCCAATCGCTTTTCACGAGTAATTAGCCAGAGTTAAATGTAATAAAATTAAGTCTATCATATTATAATGCAATAAATTATATTTTACACGTTTTCTCGTCATATTAGTAATATGTATAAAATTTGTTGTACATAAATCAAAACTTACAGCGGTAATATAATGTACTTAACATTAAAAATTAAATTTGGTTGCTGTACACAAGCGTGGTCTTATCACCAAAAAGCGATCGCTGTCTAATTTATTACGTTAAAATATTACAAAACTTACAGCGGTAATATATTTTGTACTTAAAATTAAAATGTAAATTGTTTGCTATACACAAGGGCGGTCTTACCGCCAAAAAAAGCGATCTCTGCCTAATTAATGATGTTAAAATGTTACAAAATTTAGTTAAAAATGCGTGGGAGCTACTATTTCGTTTGCATCTTGTAGGGCGTCGCGGTCTTTTCTCAGCTCGTGTGACAACCGACAAGTGAATAGTTATTTTAAGTCACGGTTTAGTAACACGAGGTGAATCTAAAAGTTTATTACGCAAATAAATACAGTAAAATTTTTTAGAACAATTTCTGATACTTATCACGCATTATTATTACCTCGTGTTGTTTCAACACCAAGAATGTAGCTTAAATTAAAAGAATTAAATTTAAGGTAAGATATATGTGGTAAAAAATGGGTTAAAATCATGGTAATATAAATGAGAGAGTCCACTTTATGCACGGTGCCAGATTTAGGCACTTCCCTTGTATTGAACTTGTAACTAGTAACTGGGTACCAGATTTGATACATTCTTTTTGTCTTTTGTATATAATAGCCACATTTGACCCGTAATATTATATAAAATTAATATTGGAATGAATTAGTTTAGAA
>DVZR01000202.1:0-10264 GCA_018237405.1 Thisbe lycorias
TTTTTATTTAATCGCCTCTGTAGTCTAGCGGTACCGGTGTCGGTTCAGACCACGAGGTCCTGGGTTCGAATCCCAGGTCGAGCAACTTTTCTCAAAATGTTTTTCAGAAACTTATACTGAAGAAACATAGCGTTGCCCGGGATTGGAGTGTGCCCGATATGGCGACAGGCTTACCACTTACCACATCATGGGACTTAGTAACTTGGCTAGTCGAGGATGTACCAGTATATCTATTGACTATTCCCAGATGTACTGGGACATCTCTGCCTACCCCTTCGGGGATTAGAGACGATATATAAATATAATATGGGACCTACGGAATTATATGAAAGGTTGGAATAAAGTAGGAAAGTTCAAATATGGATCAAATAATAATGTTTGAGGCTAGACTATTACTTAAGAAGAACATCGTAAATAATATGAGACGAAGGCATTAAAATGTTTTTCAGATAATTTTGACTAAATATAACATTGCTCGAGATTGGAGTTTTCCCGATATGGCTATAGGTTTGCTTGCCGATCACATCACGGGACCTTAGTACCTTAGCTAATCGCTGGTGTCCCAGTACATCTACTGACTAATCGTAGGTGTACTGGCACACCTCTACCTACTACTTCGGATATTATAGGCGTGAAGGTAGTTTTTTGTTTTAAATATTAAAACATACTTTATTTTTGGTATATTTATATCCTTAGCTTCTCTCAATATGATTTCCTCATCAAGTAATAAAATATTTGTCCTTTGCTCACACAGTTCTACCATCACTATATGGGGGCTAACATGCTGTATTACCTGGAATACACAACATTTACTTAGTATTATAAGTATATGCATATACACAAACACTCTCACAGATACACCACACATTCACATGCATGAATACTTACATTAAAAACTATCAATCAAGGCATTTCTAATTTATCAAATAGCAGTTTCTCATACTCATTCTTATCACAGAAAGTCACGTTAATAGATATATATTATTTAATTCATATTAAGCATGGTGACAGATTTTGAAAATCTGTCACCATGTCTAATATATATTCATCATGTCATCTGTCACATATTCGGAAATATATACTAATTGTAACAAACATCATATTTCGAAAAAAAATAAAGATTTTTATTTAAAAAATACATTTTATATTTAAAGTTTAAAAATCCTACCAAAACACTCCCAAAGTTTATAATTAAAAAGTAATTAATTTATAAGAAGTTTATAATTTTAGTATTTTATAATCACAGTTATCATGTCTATTTAAACTTTCCATCGTCGCCGCTTGGTGAAACTGCATCACATTGTTTTCTTATTTTAAACAAGTGTTTTTATTTTAAACAAAAAAACAATCAAACACCCGGTTTCTCTTTTGAGCATCTTCGGAGCTTTAATTTTTATTTAAAATTTACATGTTAACAACGACCATAACAAAAAATAGGTATATAAAACTTAGAACTTCCTTACTAAGGTTTTCAAGTTTACCTACATTCTTACCTTGGAAACATCTTCTTGAGATTCTAAGCTAAAATGAGCAGTTCCAACCAAATAAACTTTTCCCCCGTCAGGAACATCGAGTACTGTCACTGTACTGGGTAAACCATTATTTGAATATGACTGTGTGTTTTCTGAACTATAAGCAACTAAAAAATAAAATTTGCAGCATCATGTGAGTAGTAGGTCATTATATTGAACCTATCAAAATATTCTAGAGTATACCAGCAAATAAGCAGCTAATTCCATAAATTATAGCCCATGCAACAATATATAAGGATTATAATTAGCAAATTGAATTAGATAATTTGTAGGGCCAATAAAAATCATACAAATTTTTATATATTTTGTACTAACTGTTTCATAGAGCTTGGCTGAGGTAAATTTTTATTAAATGTTAAATAGTAATGGTTTGTAAAATAAGGTGTCAAAATTTAAGACAACCCAAAAACGTTTATCAAAGTTTGGCAGTATAACACTGAACGCAACGCAACGCAACTAGGCTTTTACCTTAATAATTCTGGATTCAATTAAATAATCACTAAAAAATAATTACCTTCAGTGTTAGTGCTTCCTAAGGCATTAGTAGTGTCTTCTGATAATGTGTCTTTAATTGGATGTGATGTGGAAGAATGTAAACTAGTTTTATCTACAAAAAAATAAATTAAATATTAAAATGCGTTTCATTTTTAATACAAAATCTTAACACACATTTTATGTGCACATTCAATAATCATAAGAATAATTTGAGCTTTATATAGCAATTTAACTTAATTATAGTAACTTTGGCAATAAGCTTGCCAACTATCTCATCATGAGCTTAGTATCTTGGTTAATCATGGGCATACCAGTATATACTCAACCTACCCCTTTTGGTATAACAGGTGTGAAAGTACTATAGTAAGTAAGTTATTACACATATTCACTCACAATATTTTTACTCTTAATATGCAACAGAAGACTGAGGAATAATATTTTTCACTGGGAAAATTCTTTATTTATCCGACTAAAATAAATCTGACACAACTTAATCAGTAATAATTAATAGATGAAGTTTATGTGGAAAATCACCTAAATCACTCTTCATTTACATAATTAACAAGCCTAAGCTTAGTTTATAAAGTATAATCTTATAAATAATCAAAATGCTATAACTGTAAAATTAACTAACTTTTGTGCTTTCCATCCCTTTTTTTAACCATTTGATAATTTAAAATAAACACACAAATACACAATTTTGTCAAAGGCACTATGAGAACTAACTTAAACGGCCTTGCTACAATTTCATTACATATAATACTGAAGCCATATACAATAACTTGCTAGTCATTTTCTCTATTGAGTCAATAAGACACAATTTGAAGATTATGTTAAGAGTGGTGTATTTCCATATAAAGCTTGTTTTAGTCTACATAATCCACATGCATGGTTTCTTCACAAATTAAGTTCTAAGTCCCTGAAAACAGTGTGTGTCTGTGTAGAAATATGAATATCAGGGATTTTGTTTAGTTTAAACATATGTGCCATACTAATAGTTGCCAACTCCTTTGCCTGCTCAATTTACATATATTTAAATAGGTATGTTATAGATTATAATGAAAATATCTCAGTTCTATTAAAACTGATTTTGATATAACATAGCTTAGTTTAGATTTTAAGATCAACTTAGCTTTTGACTAGTGAAATCTAGATCAATTTCAGTTAAGCAGTTTTCCTGTTATGTCAAAACAAATCATTTTGGGACAAAAAGCATTCTTTTTTAGATAATTACAAGATCTAGAGAGAGAATTCATTAACATGCCAAACTTAACTAGATAACATAGTTCTACATTCAAACACAGTTCAACAACTTGATTGGGTTGTTACGTCTCCAAAATAAGAGAGCAATAGTTTTCTTGAAAAATGCTATTTCCTACCAATTATAAGACTAAGTTTACACAGGTCTCCTGTACTATACCAATCCAGTAATATCTGAAACAATCTACTAGCTATCAAACTTCACATCATCCCAGAAATCCCCTTTTGTATGTTGTCTACATTCTTCATCCACCCTGTCTCCTTTCTATATGGCCAAGCAAAAAGTTTTAAACATGGACAGTAAAAAGATATAATTATAACAAATACTGCCCTGATATAAGAATATATGGAAATGATACATACCTAAATTAACATTACTAAGAACAGACTCGTGGTTCATGTTACTAGAAGCATCACCACCTCCGTCTTCCGCTTTTAAAAACATTTGACATTCATTCACTATATCACATTTTGCTGCCGGTTTTTTAGGGGGATTTATAAGCAGCTGCTCTCTATCCCCTTCAGAATCCATTATATGACACTATGATGTTAAAACATGGAAAAAATAATTTAAATATCTAGTTATAACAACCTGAAAATCTTTTTAAATGTATAATGTTATAGTTAAGCATTATGTAGTAAAATATTATCTTATTATAATCCTCAGATTCGTTAATTTTCTTAATAAATAAGGTACGTAAATAAGCAGCTTACTAAGATTTATTTTTGTGACTGTTTAGAAAGTGACTAATAATTTCTAACAACAACTACTACATGTAGAATATTCGTGACGTCTGATTTTATTATTTAAATAAAATAAAAATATAATGTAAATGTATGAATTTTATCTCTGAAATCCCGAACCGTAATAAATAGGCCCCTGCAGCTTCCGAGACAGCAATGTTTTTGTCTACGTGGTAGTAATTGCTTATGCAAATAACGACTGAATTTTATGGAACATATCTAGCAAACTTAATGGGAATAATAATTTATTACTTCTATTCAGAAATAAATTATAAAAAAATAATTAAAGGCCTCATTTTAAAATGACAGCTGGTATATAGGAATTGTTGAAAATGCATACCGCCAATTTATTTTTGTAGAAAAAGTATTTTTATCTCTTACTTATTTAGTATTATTTAGATATGCAGCAAAAAATTAACAGATTTTGATTCAGTTTTCGATTTATATTATTTGATTTTGAACACTTACTTTACTTGTATTTGACAATTGACAGATGTTTGACAGCTGATATCTTAAAGTCAAAATTACCATAGACCACAAAGACAAAAGTATTGCCATTTTAAATCCGGTGCCGACTACCGAGTGATGAGGCCGCTTCTTTTACTTCAGCACTGATACATGTCCATTCAGTATTATTCGTCATTTTGATATCATTAGTTTTATAAATTTTGAAACAATTATAAATTATGATTACATGATAAATATAATTATATTATATGTTATATATATAATTATATTATTATATAAGATAATTATCCGGTAATTATATTTTTAAGTTTTAGGAGCTAGCATCAATACACAGATAATTAAAAATATTCAAAAGGTCTGTTTTTACTTTTTATCATCTTTGGTCTAATCTCTATGATTTGTTACATCACTTTGAATTTTAGAATCTAAGATTCCAAATTCAATAATCTACTGTGCCTAGGTATTTTAAACTAAAACAAACGAACGATTAATTTAATACAATGAGTGCCTGGAGACAAGCTGGTCTTAAGTAAGTTGTAATTCATATTGTATTTAAGCCTGAGGGTATATTTCACTACTAATAACCTCTGAGGAACTTATCAATACCTACTTTTTTAGTTACATAAACTACTCTAACATTGCCGCTAAGATTCTGCGGCGGGCGTTAAAACCAGAACTAAGAACCGAGGCATTAAAAAGAGACGAATCTAGTGTGCGTATTACACCCTGGGCAAATGGCAGACCAGCGCGTAAGTAGATTTCAATACAAATGTCTCATTAATATTTCCCTCTTCTAAGACACTTTCTGTATCAAAAGATCAAATAATTACGATGAAAAGATTATTTTGATAAACATAGATATAATAGGCCTCCTAAATTACCCAGGTCAATGTTTGCCTATAAGGAAACTGTAGAGGCCTAATGTAACACAAGCATATGAAGAGTAATAAAGAATTTTGTATTAACTTAAAAGATTAAAGAGAGAGAATGTAAATATAGCATTAATTTACATAATTTAAATATCTACATTTTTCTTTAAAAGCAGTACATCTATAGTCCTATCTGTCTTGGGAAATGCAGAGCCCTTGAGTACTTATGAATTTGGGACCCTATGTGCAAATAATACATAAAAATATGAAGAAATCTGAAGAACAATCAATAATTAATCAATCAAATAAATTTAGAATTTTGGCAGTAAATTATTCATGTCAAATATTTTTGTAATTTCAAGTTATTCCTAGGAATAATCTTAGTTACCTAAAATTATAAAAATACACGCAGGGGCCCTGTGTGCCCCTACAGTAAAGATGCGACCTTCTGTATTTAAATAGAGCAATAGCAAGGAAGCAAGGAAATGATTTACTCAAGTCATTTGTATTTTATGCACATTTGAGAGCTACTTTCAGACAAAAATATTTAAGCCAAAGGTAGGCTGATTTAAAACAAAGAAGACCATGGATCCTCAGCCCCTTAGCACCATCTATCCACTACTGAAAATATGTATCTGCTTTTGGCACAACAAGTGAATGTTATTATGATTTTATTTTTCAGATGAGAAGGATTAATAATACTCTAGTGTAAGTTAGGAGACCATAAAAACCAGCATGTTTAAAACTAACTGGAATTTTTGCTTAATAATAACTCGCCAATATAGAAAATAGTCTGTTTATTAGAACTTAAAACATAGATGAATGTCCTGTTAATGTGAAAGATTTGTTACTTTACTAATGTGATATTGTTCCATTTTTTAACCATTTTACTGCCACTCTACAATTTTTCAAAGACTGCAGAATCTTGGTAGTTTAGTTAACCAACAATTATATATAGGAAATTATTCTCGTTACAACTTCTTTGTAAATATACCTGACTGAAATATTTTGGATGAAATTATTTATGTGATGAGTTAAGGTAGAAAATTGACAATTACTTTAAATCATATTTTATAAAAAGTTTGGCAGTGAAAAGGGTTATTTATGTACTAAATACAAATTGTGTGTGTGTGAATTGAAATTATGCCAACTAATAAAATTAAAAGGATTACATTTATGGTCCAACTTCTAGAAATGTAATACAAATTACTCTCAAATTGATTGTTAGGGTTACTAAGGTGTACTTTACTAAAAAACTGTCCCAAATGAGCCTGATTCCTAAAAAATGATGAAAAATTATAATTATAATGATAATATTTTAAGTCAATCTTATTTATATTTGCAATTCTGTAAGTTATTAAATGCCTTCATAATCATAGTTTATTTAAAATAAATTTGTGACATGGTAATTAGAAACATTCCTTTTCTACAAAAGTCGAGATTTTTTTGTAGAGTGAGTGATTTGTAGACTGATGTATTAAACTTATATACTAATATTGAGCTGGAACATAAATGTAGTCAAAACAATATAAATTATTACCTAAAACTTGCTTTAATATTTATGTTCTTTTACAGATTTAAAAGCTGCAGCTAAGTAGAGGAGGCATCATGTGGATCCATGGATATGTTTGTTATATAAATTATTTAATTGTGAAATAGCTGTGTTGTAATAAAATCATAATTTAAAACCTACTTTGTTTTAAAACATCTCTTCACATCCATATTTTTTTAGAACATTATTGGTCAATAATTTTATAAAATGTGTTAACATTTTTAACATAACATTTGCAGTGAAGGAATTACTAAGGCTAAATTAAATTAATTGTATCTTATAAACATGTTCTATATGTGAAAATTAAAAGATCTTAAAATTGACAAATTGAACATTTTATTTTAATTTCACAAAACAGTGTACAAGTAGATGGCAGTTGGTTGGCTGCAGCTTTATTATCTAACTTAATATGAAGCTTATATTTTTAAACCAATAGGCACTCTTGGCTTGTGTTGGATGCAGATTGGTATCCACAGCACTGAGAGTCAAAAGAATGGCATAAGAGTGACAGCTAATCAAATGCTTAAATTCTGTAGGATCACAATAACAGCAAATTACATACATTGACTCCTATAACTATAATCAATCAGCAGGAAATGGATTTTTGATTAAATTCATACATCATAACCATGCTCTACATTCTTCTCATCTTGCTGACTTTGTCAGTGTAGCCATTTGTTGTTGAACTATTTGTAGGAAGATTATTATTAAAATAAAGCTAAGAAGTACTTTTGCCAACTTTTGCAATTTGATGAGCAATTTTCAAAATTTATAAGCCGAGTTATATCCTCTACTGAACATAGGCCTTTCCATTGAATGCCACAATTCATACTCATCAGGTACCTGCTTCCAACCACCTTAACTAGAATGTAATAATAAGGAAAATTAAATATAGTTAACAATTTTCTAAGTACTTTTATTGATGTCAAAAATTCATATGCTTTAATCTAGTAACTCTAACATGTAAGTCTGCCTCTTTGACTTCATTTAAGTAATTCTTACCTAACGGAGCATCTGGATCAACCTTAACAGGTACTGTATGGCTTAGTTTCCTTTTTATTCTTTCTATTGCATTCCATGCTATCATTACTCCATTGTCGGTACAAAGTTTAGGTGGGGGTCTGTGAACTCCACAATCCAATTTTTTACCTAAACCTTGTATACATTTATAAATAAAGTCATTACAAGCAACCCCTCCAGATACAACAATATTTGTATTATCCCTAACTAAATTATGATTTCTGCAAAACAAAACTGCACGCTCAGTTCTGTGAGCAATATGCTCGGTGACTGCTAATTGTAAAGCAGCACATAAATCATTAACTTCAGGTATTATACCATCCCCTAAAATGTTATGTTCTTGTTCTTTATTTATTAGATGACGCAAATATGCATCTTGTAAGCCACTGAAACTAAAATTACAATCTCTATTACGAGCTAGTGGTAAGGGTAATTTAAATAAACTTGGATTTGTAGATTGTTCTGCTGCTAGTTCTATGGCTCTGCCTCCAGCAACAGTTGAGTATGTTTTTATGTTGCGTAATTTCATCCTTCTTGCAGCTTTATCAAATACTTCCCCTGGCGCATTATCTAAACTTTCTCCGAGTAATAAAAAATCATTAACATCTTTAACTAAAGCAAGGAGACAATGTCCGCCAGATATCAACAGAGCCAGAAATGGAAAGGGTATGTCATAAAACATTCTAGCTATTAGAGCATGAGCTTCCATATGATGAATTGGTATTATAGGTTTATTGTACTTCTTTGATAAATATTTTGCATATTTAAAACCTATTTCTAAGCAGGTTACTAAGCCTGGCTTTACGGTAACTGCGATACCATCAATGTCTTGTACATTTAAAGCAGCATTACTCAAAGCTTCATTGACAGAGGATTCAATGTGGTCTCTATGGAGATCACGTGCAATCAGTGGATTTATACCTCCGAATTTGACGTGAATTTTATTTTGAGAGTATAATGATTCACCCAGGAGTTTACCACTTCCGTCGACAACAGCACAACCAGTATCATCACAAGATGTTTCAATTCCTAAAATTTTTGTATTTAGTGAATAGCTAATATTTTTAACTGATTGTTTCCATATTATGTTCTTATTCACAAGACGAGTTCCTTTATTGAAATAATACATATATCTAGTTCCTTGCATGCTGTATAGGTACTTAATTAAAACTACTTTATACCTACACAAACAGCTCAACCGGTTACATTACTAAAACATAAGATTAGGTCTCCATTCTGCAATTATGTATAATAATATATTCTCTATACTTTTTGTTTGTAAAATAAAAAAATATATACAGCGAGAATTCACGCAGTCGATTGGAGCTCTATTTTACTTTAAACATAAAATAATGTCACGTCTAGTTGTATAATAAGTAATATAAAATCGTTTAAAAAAAACTAAACATAATCAAAATCATTAGATAATGTCATGGTCACTTTCAACTTTTCACAAAATTCAAAACTTCAAAAATGTAACAAAGATTATAACTATAATATACCTACTTCACGAGCAAGATAAGAAAAAGTTTCTGTAGGCAGCATGGCCAATGGTTTTAGTCTATCTCACTGAAATTGAATCAAAAAAAGTAAAAGTAGATAGAATTTATATCTGTAAATAAATTCTCTCAATAATATAAAATATATTATATTAATTCATTAATTAAAATCATTTAGCCGATGTGATGTACAGGGAAATTAATGTTTGTGAAATCAATGAGATGGCATACCAGCGTTTTATACCATCAAGTGGCGCATTTTGGGTTTTAACAACGTGTAATTTAATAAAATAGCTGAGAAATATTATGTATTTTACGTAAATAATTCAAATTTTTCGCGTTTATCGCCATCTTTTCGTGAAATCAGCTCTGAACTCAATTTTGATTTATTTCTTTTACTAACTAATTAGTAATTACATAATACGTGACATTGGCTAAATTATTGTGAATAAGAATAGAAAGCTATTAATTAAGAATAGAATAGATTTTATTTTTTCATTATTTAATTAATGTAAAGCACAGTTCAAACATTTTGAAATCAATTTATTTTTCAATGATATTAATTAGTGAAAAAATTGGAAAGACAATTTGAAAGTCAATATTTTCAAGTATAATAATAATAGAGCAAGTTCTAAACTCTAAAGTAGTCTACCAAAATCATTTATTTTGATCAAAACCAATTTACCAATATATTAAAAGCAATATTCTTGAAGTAAGTAGAGTAGCTTCACGCCTGTAATCCCCGTAAGGGTAGGCAGAGACGTGCCAGTACATCTGCGAATATTCAGTAGATGTACTGGTACACCCACGGCTAGCCAAGCTACT
>DVZR01000203.1:0-10259 GCA_018237405.1 Thisbe lycorias
CTATGTATGTTCATTATAAACTGAAAACATTTCAAAAAAAGTTGCCGACCTGATGCGAACCCAGGACCTCGTGATCTGAACCGACACCGGTACCGCTAGACCACAGAGGCGACTTAAAAAAATCTTATTATCTTATTTTCGTGTAAGTCAATTCCGTCGTCAAATTATCGGTACCCGTTGATAGACTACAGATATATCTTATGTTCTAGTCTGTAGATTAGAATATAAGATATAATATCACAGCCTCCAGGACAGCATCGCATATATGATTTTTAGATTACATAACATCAAAAGTCTTCAACAAACTCTTTCATTTGATATGTCACATAAATCAAATGTTATAGTAAATCTGCCTGTGATAAAGTTTTTACTAATTTTAATTTACGATATAAGTACTAAATTTTAACTACATACAAAAATCAGCTTGGCTAGTCGTGGGTGTACCAGTACATCTACTGACTAATTATGGGTGTATTGGCACACCTCTCTCTACCCGCTTGGGGATATACGAGAATAACGAACGAAAACGAAAATAACCGAGAATAGCGTGCGTGGCTGTATTTATTTAATGAATGTAACTTCAGGTTTATCTCCAACAACCCTTCAAGCCCTATCTAAACTGATATCAAACGGTGACGTGGCTGACGAGATTATTGGCGTCATTCGCGCGGTCATATCACAGTTCTCGATCAAGAACTCCGAGAATGAAACTATAGATGTGGCTGTTAACGTCAGGTAATGCCTCCTCCAGATTATTTATAACAACTAAGATGCCTAATCACTGTATATGTACTAATATAGGTAAGCATTTAAATAGTTGAAGATCAAGGGATGAATAAAGGCATTTTTTTTAAATCAACTCCTAAGTGAATAAAATTGGATGGAACAAAATTTTATTGAAAATTATTTTTATTTGGCATTAGCATGAAGTAATTGTATTAAGCGCCATCTGTTTTCGATGACAGTTTCACGAAAACAAAAGATCCGAAGACAAACATTTACGACGCAGACGAAGTTGCGGGTGACAACGGTACAATTTATTAATACGTATTATGGAAATACTTTTTCTATAGAGGAAATGATTTATTGCATCCGTCCATTTTGAATGTTTAGGATATTTAGGCGATTAAAATGTGATGAGAATAGATGTTTGTTGCATATATTTTGGTATTTATTATTAATGTTTTAAAATTATATATTTATGTATTAATGTATTTATATAACACCCATAAAACAAGCAAATAATTTGCTTACATTGGGGTTAGATCAATTTGTGTAATTTGTCCAGAAATATTTTCAGACAAATTTTTCAGTCAAAATTTTTTAATCATTCTTATAGTTTTATTGTGCTTCAAATGTGCCATGTGTTTGAATTTGTACATTGTTCATGAAGTCACACTGTATGAATCTGTGCTGCACAGGTTGTGGCGCGTGAACGGCTGCCACGAGCTGCTGGCGTCTCTGGGCTTCGACCTGGCCGAGGTGGGCCAGGACGAGGTGACGCTCCGCACCGGCAAGGCGGCCAACCGGAGGCACATACAGTTTGTGCTGCAGGCGCTGCTGGCTTTGTTTGGTGAGTACTGCGACTCTCAAACTCTTCAACATGATGATAGATTCGGGAACGATGGGATAGATATGTCCTAAAGAATAAAAACCCTAAACATACATAAAAAAAAACTTTAATATTTATTAATCAACTGAGCGCAGAAAGAAGTGCGCTTGAGATATGTAAAAAATACCTATCGTTTAAATGGCTGTCATGGATAAACAGAAAGACTGACACGAAAAATTATTTTATTGTATATCGTACCAACTATTTTATAATATAATAAATATTCAAAAGTCAGGACTTAGTGAAACTGCATTTGCATTACCATTAACTGCATTGTCATTAACTATATAAAAATTACTTATGCTGGTTCTACTTTTTAGGAGCATCTTCAGGGTCACAGTATAAATAAACCGGTTTAATTAGAAAATTGGTTTAATACCAGTAAAGCAATATGAGTCAGTTTTATATAGTTAATGTCCAACTATCACGTAAAAAGCACTCGAGAAAATATTATTATTATAAAATTACACAGACATTTATCAGACATATTTTATTATTATATTTATATTTATAACATCTAGTTACATATATTGGGTTCTTCAGGAAATAATACAGTTTCTAGTCTTCTTCACACACTTTATTATAGACTTCACACTTACACTTAACCGACCTCACTCACGTGAGGTATCACCTGAACATCTTTCACTTCACCACAACACTCACTAAAATCACTTCTATATCTTAACACCTCCGAAGTCAGACATGTAATGCCCCAAAACCATTATTCTCCCTTATCGTCCGTTAGTCACGAGAACTCCGATTGGTCGCCCTCTATCACGCCACTTTTGTTTACGTTTTGAGTTAATGTCAAACTAACGTCTATACTCATGACTTAGTCCGAGTTCTGGTGACTTACGAACAAGTTGGTAGCGAACAAGTTGGACAGCACTTACATAAAATATACATTTTATATACCATAATATTGGCGCAGAATATTTAGGAATCTTACATTCGGCCATCCGTAATATTACACGTCCTCGTGTATGCGAACTTAAACGTACTTTATCCTAACCATTTACTTTTGTAGCCAATAACAACAAACGTACATAACTTGAAAAGAGATAAACTATATCTTAATGAAATTTAATTTTTTCTTTACATTTCATAAATCTCACACGGCAATTCAAATTGACTCCTTTAAGAATCATTTCCAGATTTATAAAAAAAAAACCATTTACACAAATCCAGGAATTTCTCTCACCTGCCTTACCAATCGTGGCTTAAACCTCACCTATCTCAAAACCACACTATTGTATAATAATCAACCAAAATCAACAATTTGCTCTATAAATCTTCAAACATAAACAAACTACTCTTTAGACGCGGGCCAAGCCTCTTCTATCTTGGAACCACGTCAAATGAACAAGTCTCATCTACCTTGTTTCTTCTACTCTATTAAATATCAAAATCACGGGTCAAGCCTCTTCTATCTTGAAACCGTGGTAATAGTGCAAGTCTCATCTACCTTGCGCCTATTTACATTTACTGATTGTTATGGTAACTCTAACATTCCATCTTTTCGTCACAAAGTATTCATCATAAATCACTGAATATCATTAAAGAAAAAAAATTGTTAAGTTAACTAAATATAATTAATCACACTCTGACTCATTGTCGCTACTTGCAGAGGAATCCATATTAGACCTATGAAAATTTAGCCATGGCTTAAGTTTATCTACTGCTACAACAGCAGTATAGTTGCGATTATTTTTCTTGGTAATTGGTGTATCCTCAATTCTATACCTATCATTTCCCATAGCTTCGATCACCCTGTAAGGCCCTCGGTAACGGGGAACAAGTTTTTTACTTGTACCAGTAGACTGTACATCTCGCTCTACACTAACTAGATCGCCTACGTGATATTCTTTGGAATTAGACGTTTTCTTGTCGTACGACTCTTTCTGTTTCTCCTGATACTTAACTATATACTCATCGATTTCATCGCGAATGCTTTCAATAGACTTATCATCATCAACGCTGGTATTATCTACGTAAAGTTTAATCTTACCCTCGGTAATACCGGTTAGAGTCAGACCAAAAAGAGCTTGAGCTGGCGTTTTACCTATACCTTTATTATACGTCGTATTTAGACCTAGTTGGATATCAGGCACACATAAATCCCATTTATTTTCATCACTGCCAACGCACTTTGCAGTTAAAGCTTCCAGAAGAGTCCGATTATATCGCTCCACCTGACCATTTGCCCGAGGAGTAGCGACTGCGTTGAGTACATGCCTGATACCCAACTGGTCCATGAACTCGGTAAATTTCTTACTAGTAAAACAAGACCCCCTATCAGAGATTATTCTTTTTGGTATACCGAATACGCTAAAATATTCACGCAATTTATCGATCGCGATCATTGATTTTGTATTTCTTACTGGTTTTAAAATTATAAATTTTGTATAGGCGTCAATAATTACCAAAATGTGAGTTTGTCCTTTAGAACTCTTTATAAACGGACCAACATGATCGATGTGGAGGGTTTCAAAAGGAGCACTTCCCTTAGGGATAGGATGTAACGGTGGCTTCTTATTGGACGATGATTTGGCATATGCGCACTCGAGACAAGACTGAACATATTTCTTTGTGAAGCGTCTGAGTTTAGGAAACCAGTAGGTATCTTGCACCTTTGTCAGTGTTTTCTCGAACGCGAAGTGACCAATATCATCGTGACATTTTTTTAACACTTGAAACCTTACGCCCTTTGGAACCACCCACCTCTCACCCTTTTCAGTTTTACGATAAAGTTTGCCGTTTTTTACTACATAATTACTTTTGATATCTAATACATCGTTGGACTGTGGATCAGTCAAAATCGAGATTTTGCGCTGTATTTCCGTATCCGCGTCTTGAACCGTTTTAAGCCAGTCTATTTCGGTAATTGCTAACACTAGTTCTTGCTTATTGTTTGTGTTGCTCGGTGGGGGATTCCTGCTTAAAGCGTCAACATATGCCATTGATTTGCCAGGACGATATTCAATAGTGAAATTAAATTCCTGCATGGCAATCCACCACCTTGCAACCCGCGGAATTAGATCACGTTTTAGAAAAGTAGCCCTTAACGAATTACAGTCAGTAAAAACCTTAAATTCTATGCCTATCAGGTAAACTCGGAACTTTTGTAAGCTAGCAATTAACGCAAGTGTCTCTAGTTCGTAAGCTGTCATGTGCTGCTCATCTGTAGTAGTTTGACGACTATAATAGGCTACCGGTTTTAGCCCACCATTCTTATCTCTCTGCATTAGGATACCGGCTACCCCAATTTTACACGCATCTGTATGTAACTCTGTAGCAGCTTTAGGATCATACAACATTAGTGTAGGCTTTTTAATTAATTCGTTTTTAAGTTTTGTAAATGCTTCATTTTGGTCAGGTCCCCATATCCAGGGTGCGTTTTTTCTTAAAAGGGACGTTAGCGGTTTCGCGATTACCGAGAACATTTTTACAAATCGCCTAAAGAAGCTACACAAGCCAATAAACTGTCTTACAGTATGCTGATTCGTAGGCGTCGGAAAATTCTTTACTGCTTCTATCTTCGTATCCCCTGGGCGAATACCTTCTGAACCGAGTTCAAACCCTAGGTAATTAACGTTTCTACTGAAAAAGTTACATTTGGATAGTTTTAGAGTTAAACCTGCCCCTTGAAGCATTTTCAAAACTTTCTCTAATTTAGCGATTCCTTCATCAACTGTAATTGACGGGATAATAATATCGTCCATGTAAGCAGACGCTATCCTTTTAGTCCTTGGATCGGAAGATTGGTTATTGGTTTTGTTAAGTACCATATTGATGGTTCTCATAAATGTAGATGGTGCATTAACTAACCCGAAGGGCATTCGAGTAAATTCATATTGCCCATCAGGTGTTACAAAAGAGGTTTTATGGCAGTCACTATCCCTAATAGGTATTTGGTAATACCCTGATGCTAGATCTAAAGTACAATAGTAAGAATAACCGGCCAGATCATCCAGTTGATCATCAATTCTAGGTAAAGGGAAATTTTCTTTTATTGTCTTCCGATTCAAGGCCCGAAAGTCCACACATAACCGAATATCTCCCGTTTTCTTCCTAACCAAAACGATTGGGCTAGCATAACTAGAGTTTGAAGGTCTAACAATTCCACAATCGATTAATTCTTGTACCATGACTCGTACTTTATCGCGTTCGCAAAACGGTAATCTATAAGGTCGATAAACTACAGGTTCTTCGTCCTTAAGCCTAATTTCCATTTCAACTAAGTTAGTTTTCCCTAATTCATTCATATTAAAAGCAAAACAAGAACGGTATCTATTTAGTAACATAACTAGACTATTTAAGGTATCCCTTTTTATCGTCTCGTCTGTATTTATATCAGATTCCTTTATTAACCCATGAGCTTCGGACACGTTTAAAACTTCCTCTATCGGTTTATCTACTTTAGGTGGGATATCTAATGTAGCACGTTCACATCTAGCTAACAACTGTCCTGCTTTTATAACGAACGGTTGCACCGACAATCCTCTAATTAACACTACCCCTCTTCCATGTGTAACTGAAAACAGTCCGTTCATCAGAAAATATTCTTTACCAAACTCGAAACGATTGCTATTTTCAATATAAATTTCCCCTGTATAAATCGAATCTGTTCGAAATTTTACATAAGTCAGTCCATTAATAGTTGTATCTGTCAGAGTAAAAAGTTTTATAATTGTGTTATGGTCACTAGATCTAAACGTTAATGTGCTCGAATCTTTTTCTACTAATATGTGAGACTGTTCGGTAAATGTTTGTCCTACAATTAGCGGAACGCGCATGACCTGATCGGGAACTATGAGAACCTCAAGCCTAGCTTTGGCAGAGTCCACTGCTAGGTCTATTGTTGAAGTACCTAAGGGCTTTACTATCGCTTCCCCGAATCCCTTTAATAACGGTAGATTATCATCGTCATCCCAGGTAGGTAAGTATTCTTTCGCTGCAGCTAAACTTATCATAGAAGCAGTACTACCAAAGTCAATGAAACAATAAATGGGCTTGTTGTTTAGAACTACCTGTTTGTAATACTTGGATGAAGAAGTATTGTCGTTAGTAACTGTCATCACCGTTTTCGTGTTCTTATTTTCGTGGATTTGGGACTTACTGTTATTTCGACATTTATCTTTAGTATGTCCGAACCGTAAACATTGTTCACACCTGACTATGGGTTTAATACAATTAGACACGTAGTGCCCTTCTTGATGACAGTTGAAACATTTAATACTACGTTCTTTTGTGTCATCTTTCGATATTGGGTTTGTCTTCATTTCGAACATACGTGGCTTCTTACGATCACCTACTGCCTGACTACACCGAACGCTCTTAAGGTAAGGTAATAACTGCTCGGGCGAATCAAATCTAGCTGCTTCGGCACCCAGCCTAACACTACGATCTTCTATACCAAAAACTATGCAGTCGACTGCCTGTTTCCCCTCAATTCTACATCGATTTAACAATATTATTTTTCCATAGAAATATTCCTCTAAGGAATCATTATAATGAGCGCGCTTAGCCAGCATTGTTGTTAATAGCTGGGCATAGTTGTCTTCCGACGGAAAAGCGAGCTTTAATTTTTCTTGCCATTCTGGCCATGAATACAGAACCGTAGTTAATCCCTCATACCATTTTTGAGCTAAACCTTTTAGTTTTGGCAAGGCAAAGTGGATAATTTGCTGTTCAGTCCAACTATATATGACTGCACACTCGTTTACTTTGTGCAACCACATTCCTATAGTTTGTTCTTTGCGAGAGGGATCAAACTCAGGAAGTGTATTCTGACCAGACAATCTATTATTCGTATTATCTTTTCCTAATGTATGTAACGCATTTACTAATTGAGACAGAATGTTACCGCTACTACGTGTAGGTGATGTGTCACACAAACTACTCACGTTATCAGGCTTCTGCGAAGCTGCAGTCCGCTTCTCCAGTACCGGGTTATGGCAGCTACCACGCCTTGAACCACCGTTACAATTTCTTGTGTAACACGGCGTCGGCTGGTGAGAGCATATCGGCTTGTGCCCCCCTTCTTGCCTACAACACGCACTGGGCGTGTGTGGACTACGCGACCGCGATACACACCTGCGCGAGCGCGATCCCCGTCCACCGCCCGTATCATACCGGCGCTTACTGCGAGCTCGAGATTCGCGGTGGTATGACTGCGACTCGTGCCTGTGATTCGACGGACGGACGTGTCTGCTGCGGGACCGGTCCAGTTGGCGCTCACGCTGGCGCGTGCTACTCTGCGAGCGATGAGCAAGCCGAGTGGGCGTCCGTAGCCTTCGCAAAGAGTCGTCTCTATTGTCCATCGCCTCCTGAAATGTACATTTAAACTGCACAGTATTTTGTAACTACAATTAACGTTGTGTAAATAGGTGTTACTGGGTACCAAACCATATATCGGATTAAGGGGAAAATGTAAGATTAGAAGAAAACAATTCAAAGTAAAAGTTATATTATAGTTATAGCTTATAGGCAGTACAACATTAATGTTATCATGTAAATATTAATCCTCTATGTCGTTTCGATAGGAAAAGGAAGAGAGAAAAAAAGAAAGAGAAAAAAAAAATACTACTATTTTTTTTTTTTTTTGAAACTCACCCTTAAAAATGTCAGGAAATTGCTGAACTTTATGTGGGTCGTGATCCCTAAGAGTCCACTAAATCCTCGAACTCTTTATCCCAATTTCTGAAATATTGGGTTCTTTAGGAAATAATACAGTTTCTAGTCTTCTTCACACACTTTATTATAGACTTCACACTTACACTTAACCGACCTCACTCACGTGAGGTATCACCTGAACATCTTTCACTTCACCACAACACTCACTAAAATCACTTCTATATCTTAACACCTCCGAAGTCAGACATGTAATGCCCCAAAACCATTATTCTCCCTTATCGTCCGTTAGTCACGAGAACTCCGATTGGTCGCCCTCTATCACGCCACTTTTGTTTACGTTTTGAGTTAATGTCAAACTAACGTCTATACTCATGACTTAGTCCGAGTTCTGGTGACTTACGAACAAGTTGGTAGCGACTACAGCACTTACATAAAATATACATTTTATATACCATAATATTGGCGCAAAATATTTAGGAATCTTACATAAGTACTATAAGAGTTCGATTATTTCTTTAAAATTATCACAAAACCTACGCCAATCAGTTTAAATCTATATGTCCCAAATTTTCCTTTGTGAGAACATCTCAAACCTGCCGAAAGTTTGTATAGTAGATTATAAGGGCTTCACAAAAAACAGTACAGAATATTTAATGTCTTTGTACGTATTACGTTTATTATTCAAAATATACGTTCCTTAAAGGCTTTTGAGCACGGGAATATGTATATAATTAAAACTTTGAATTTTAAGTAGTAAATAGGTTATAATTTCTCGATTTTCGTTCCTTCTGAATAGAGTTCTTGTTATTGTCTCCGCCACTAGTAATCACTTGAGTGATGATTTTAGAATACAATTTCGTACCTTCTTTTGTTTTTGTGTAGTACCATTTCGTAACACGTTACAAACTCACTCTTTTAATTCTTCGTTGAGATTTCTTTTTATTTAATGGTCTACAACCAATATTTATGGTTATTTTACCAAACTCAAATGAACAGTAAAATTTAATTAGCAAAATTTGTAATTATAATATAAAAATTGAGTTACACAAGCCATATTGATGGAAAGATGGCGGTAAACTCCACGAGAATTTAAATTTGATTAATAATGTGACAGATGACAGCGCGCCTATTGTCCCGGTGTTGCAATATTCAACAGGACGACACTGTACTGTAATAGTTTCATTTATTAAAATTAACGACTTTAAAAGTGCTCGTTTTCGTACATTAATATCAATCTTTGGGACAAACCGCACCTGGCCGGTAATAGCGCAATAAATAAATATGAGTACAGGTATATATAAGGATAAAGTGGTTATGCTGTTGGTTTTTTAGGGCTAGTAAAAAGAATGGAAGGTGTAAGATGGAAAAAAAAAATAAGCATTATGAATGTGAAAGAATGCAGCTAATAAGTGAAGCTAGATAAAGCTAGATTATTTATCTAAGGTTAAACCAGCAACTGGAAGATGAACGATACCTGTGTCACAGGTACCGTTAGACCACACAGGCGACATCTAAACTAATATTATAAAGAGGAAAGATTTGTATTTTTGTATGTTTGTAATGAATAAACTCAAAAACTTCTGGACCGATTTCTAAAATTATTTCGCCGTTAGAACGCAACACTATTATTGAGTAACATAGGCTATTGTAACATGGGTTATTGTATAACTGTTGCCCACGGCTTTGCCTGCGTGAGAACGACTTACGCAGGGGAAGCTGCGGGAAACTCTTGGTAAAATATAATGTAGAAATCGGGTAAGGTAAATGTTATTAGAACTTTACGCGGGCAAAGCCCCTAGTAACTTAGTTACAAGAATATTATAATCTATACTAATATTATAAAGAGAAAAGATTTGTTTGTTTGTTTGTTTGGTTGTATTGAATAGGCTCTATAACTACTGGACCAATTTGAAAATTCTTTCACCATTACAATCCTAGATTATCCCTAAAGAACATAGACTATATTGTACAGCTGTTGCCCGCAGATTTGCCTGCGTGAGGAGGATTAACG
>DVZR01000204.1:0-10253 GCA_018237405.1 Thisbe lycorias
TATAAATTGTGACAGAATACCTTTTTTAAACATGTACTTGATCGTCGAATTTGGGTTTTTATAAATTGCAAACATAGAGCGCGTCCCTGACGAACAATTTGAGGCTTCACTTGTGTAGGACTGGCCAAACACCAACCTATGGTGGCAGACAATCTTCTAGAAACAGCCGCCGCGGCTGCACTAGATACCATTGTACTAAAACGCCTTTTGGTTCGATCGAGTGGTGAAAGACGGGTTGGCGATGAGCGACGATCTAAAAATTAAATAAAAACAAAAAATATTAAGAAAGATATGATATACCTAAAAAAGTTACAAACGAATGTACAATAAACTAACACAAGAAGATGTAAATAATAAATTTGTTCGTTTTAATTATTCTTGAGACAAAAAACGAATTGAAATAACTAGTTATAAAGTTAGATGGCTACCGAAATTACGTTCCTCCATAAATCAAATTAATTTATTCCTCTATTTTTCCAGAGTTACTTTGATAAAAACATTATACTATGCATGATACGAATAGCATTTAATATGTGAGAAAACGGTCAAAATTATTTTTAAAACTATGCAAGTATTATTTGAGTAATGACTGTTTTTTTGATCTAGTGTTCAGAGACATGACTCGCGATCAAAGTCTCGAGAAACTGTCAAAGCTATCACAACTGTTGGGACTCGAACCCGAGTCGGATTCGAGTCTCGACAGCGACAAGCATTTGTTTGATGAGCATACATGTTTGGGTGTTTATTACAAATATTAAATTAAATATAATCTATTTCATATACATATGTATTTACATATTTAATTATATGTATTTATATCGGCGACTAACTGTTATATCACAAGCAACTAATTTGCTTTAGATCAATTGGTGTAATTTGTCCAGAAAAAAAAATGAGTACCAAACATTTGTTATCTGGCTGAATTGAACAAATCGGGTTAAAGGTAAAAATGGATAATACTTAGCTCTAAATAAAGCCCATGATATAATTATTGGTTATTGTTGGGGGACTCACACATTTTCCGATATTGAATGTGTGCCGTATATTTTGAGAGGCTTGCTACTTATCACATCGTGTGGCTAGATGTCGTTGATCAATTGTGAGTGTACTAATTACATTGCCGCCTAGCTCTTCGAAATTAACGGTAAGATGGTATTTATTTGACTAGTGGTTGACTTCGGCTTCAGACAGCGATGTGCGTTATATGACACGGAGGAAGCCACAATCATAATTAGTTACGTATGTCCATCTTCAAGATAAGTCTATCGTTGTAAAAAAATAAAAATGAAAAAATGTAGACGTGAAAACTTAGCATATAGACAATTGAACTTCTACCATGATTTAACCTAGTTATCGAATACTATAGTATCAAACCTGTATAAGTTGTTATAACTAATCAACTCATCGAGCGATTGAGCGGGAAATTTAAATTCTATGTAAGCGTGAAGGTTGATTGATTAAATTTCACGCTTTCACATTAGCGAGTTTAAATACTATTGCAACTCATGGTGGCGGTACAGACTGGAAACTGATATAATATAAGCAAAACAATTCCATTTAAACCCTCTCTAGACATTTAGGTTTGAGTTGTTTTAAACGCTCGTAGACGTAGTTCGTTAAATCGTAACTCTGAAGATTAATCCCTCGACTCCGACTGCCAGTAACAAGGCTATGACGCTTGAATGTGATTCGTTTATTTATTCAGGCAAAAATTTGATCAGAGGAGTACGTAGTTATAAAATGATCTCAGTCGTCGTCAAGCGTCAAGTATTATTTGGTACATATTGGGACCAATTCGTGTTATATTTATCCAGTAATATATATAATCGCCCTGTGGTCTAACGGCACCGGTACCTATGTCCTTAATATCACGAGATTTGGATTCCGTGTTGGACACCTTAAAATATTCTTCAGATTATTCTGAACATAACATTACCCGGGATTGGAGTGTACTCGATATGACGTACACTACTGCCTAATCCTTCGGGGATTACAGACGTGAAGCTATTTTTTTTACTGTATATTTATCAGTGTAACGTTACTTTTTACATGACAATATAGTAGAATTTTATACCTGGCCTGAGCTCTTCAATCCCCGTCGGCAAACTAGTAAGGGGGCTACTAAGCTTGCGCCGCGCTCGCAACGGTGGTACAATTTCATCTTCTTCGCCATCTGGTGGAGTGACGTGTATTGCTATGTTGTTGGCCTTTGGAGTTTTTTTTCCACCCGGTTGCCATTGTATATCTGGTAGTGGGCCTATCTGAAAATAAAACGGAATACTTAGATATTGTCAATTAATTTTACACAATCTTTATCAGCTTTCTAATGATAATATTTGATAAGTTTGGAAAGTTGAGGGCTGGTGTCCCAGTGATATATTGATTGATTGATTCGTGAAATGTTTATGGTGTTATAACTTGTATCTTTAAAAATAATATCCAATACTACACGCCTATTATTTCAAAAGTTGTAGGTAGATGCGTATTTTGTGTGCGCGTGTATTCAGCGCCATCTGTGAGTTATATGCAACTTAAACTACTAAATCTTTATATCATATTAGACAAAGGTAGATGGTCTATTCTTTATGAGGAGCTCGGACCAATTCGAGCATAGTACATTATTAAATTGATGTTTCCATACATTTGTTAACGACATAAGTTAAGGGAACTCGAAGAGCTAGTTGTTGATTTATCAGCATGCACGAGGGTCTTTACATCAAAGTTAGTTTCTGTGTCGAAGATAAACAAGCACAGTATCACAATTAACTGGAAAAGTTACTTAACAATATTATCTACATATAGCTTTTTTTGTCATTGGAATGTGTCCGATATAGCGATATGCTTGCCATCTCACATCATGGAATTTAGTAGCTCAGCTAATCGTGGGTGTACCAGTACCTATATGTATTGACTATTCACAGATGTACTAGCACATTTCTGCCCACCCCTTCGGGGAATACAGGCGTGAAGCTACTACTACTCTTTTTGGATTTATGTGGCGTAAAATAAACTTCAATTCTGATAAAACGCTAAAATTATTTCACGTTAACTCTAGTTTACGTAATTTTATTTAATATTTTAGAAATACAAACACTTAATTATTCGTTTCATTACGTAATGATTCAATTATAAGTTTTCCAAAACAATTTGCTTAATCCAGTGTAAGAAAAATCATGACCTCACTTTAAACACGTTTTAAAAACATTTTACACTAAATTTAAACATTTTTGACACGTAACTTAAAATTTGTTTAAAATTTAAATTTTAGTGAATTTTTAATGCGAAACTTTAAACAGAAGCAACTGACGGGACCAAAAATAAAATGAATTGCTGTCAATAAAAAAAAAATAAAATGAAAAGTTGGTTCTGTCAAATGTCATTTTCAGTAAATTGCGACTAAAATGATAGATAGATTCGAAACGAAATTTACCTGCGCTACAACTAATTCTAGTTTATTCTAGTTAGTGATAATAGATAATAGAATTATTACCAATATCGCTACACATGGTGACTGTGGGCAGTCGCATTTAACAAATGAGCAAATACTGAAACACCGTTAATTTACTCATATGTATTAGTCTTACTATTACTTAATGTTATTTCCTTTAAGCTTTTAGATAGATTTCAAACGACTTCAGAAACGAGGTAAATTGCAGGGTAATAATTTTCTACTAGAACATACACTAGACACAATTCAGTATTAATTAAGAGTAAAACATTCTTTTTTTAGTTTTGAGAGTATACTTTCCGTTTGGTCTCATTTTCTTCGAAATCCTTTATTTCGTTTAAATTATTACTTTTTCAATTAAATTATTGGATGATCATATGCAGACAAAACCGCACGCGATAGCGATACAATACAGTCGATGTATATAAATGGGGAGAGTTATGAACGCGGAAGTTAGGTAAATATATCAGGATCGTAACGTTTTTTAATATCCATACACTCTACTCGTAAGGGATTTGGCGTGAAGATATTCTTGTTGCATAACCTAACTTTCTATAGGTATTTTTAATATCGGTATTAAAATCAGTTTAGTATATTAACTTTATTATCAATAACAAACAAATGAAACGTTCCTCTTTATTTTAGGTATACATAAATTAATTAATCCCAAAACTAAACTTATTTTATGTAAACATATATATGTAAAGTCATTAACCATTCCAAGCACTGAGTATATAGTAATACATATTAGGTATATATATTTACTGCTAGTTTACGAAGTTTAGGTAATTAGATAACGCAGGGTAGCCAATATTATGTCGTTTAGTGTGAAGTTGTATACTAAATGGCCATAATTGAGAGAAAACGCGTATGGCTTATAAATCAATGATACCTCGTCGTAAGTACTATTATGATAGACTTATTAAATCTATCTGTTAGCCACGGCTTTACCCGTGTCATAAATAATTGACGTTCTTATGTCTATGCCACCATTATCAATAATAGATGGCGCTTCACAAAAATGTATAGTACTAATGCCACTTACACGTAATTTTGCACAGGAACTTTCATCTTCAATTTTATCCTCTTAGGCGTTGATTTGTATAAAGAAAAGTAGCCTATGTCCAACCCCTGATCCAACCATGCGAAAGTTTGTCTATTTGTCTATCTCTCTGTCAAATTCAGTCCAGATGTTTTTGTAATTAGCCAGCACAAGCAGATAGACATAAATTTTAATGCTGTTTTCTAAGAATTGCAAATACTTTCATAAGCATTGAGTAAAAAGCTTTTATTTTAATATTATAAACAGGCATTTCCATTAACCTTAGTACTACTATATGTAACGTAACTAAACACGCTGTATATTTAATGACGTTAAAAGAATGAAACAAGCTCCGTATTGTGTTCAAAGTTTAAAATTGTAGATTGTTGATATTAAAACTTCTAAGAAGAACTTTAATAGAAAGTATAAAACAATCGGTTGTCGTTACTTCGTATCGGAAGCCCGTAAAAGTAAACAAACTGATATTCAAGTTTTTATTCGTATTGATTGGATTCTAGTTACGGGAATTTTCTATAAGCGAATCTAGGCTAATAAGTCTATATATAAGAGTTTTATCGAACTCCACCTGATTTCTTTTTAATTGCAATTGTCATTTCATTGATAAGATCGCCTCTGTAACTAACAGTACCAATGGCGCCGTTTAAGATTGATAGTCGCACGTAGTTTTTGGTTGAAATCCAAGGCCGGAAACTTTTCTTAAATTTTTTTCAAATTACTTTGAGTAAACGTAATATTGCCAAGGACTGATGGCGTTAGGTTTTCCACTTATCACATAACGGGACTTAGTACCTTGGCTAGTCGTGGATGTACCAGTATACCCATTGAATACTCAAAGTCAAACTCAAACTGCTTTAATGCTTATCACATAGCATTAAGTTCTTATAAAAAACTAGCGGCCCGCCCCGGCTTCGCACGGCTATAAAATATACATATAAACCTTCCTCTTCAATCACCCTATCTATTGAAAAAAACCGCATCAAAATCCGTTGCGTAGTTTTAAAGATTTAAGCATACAAAGTGACATAGGGACAGAGAAAGCGACTTTGTTTTATACTATGTAATGATATGATAAAGCAGTTGACGAAACATGGACCATAACATATCCAGCTTTAAATTTATTTTTTTATTTATTTAAGTACTTACTAATAAATTAAAAGGCATTATGACCCTACCATACCCTAAATTGTCACTACAAGAAGGTACATTAATATAGGTAGGTTAAAGGTAGGACTTCGAATAGACATTAGGATTTAATTTATGTAGCAAGTAAATTTTAACAGTCAAGTGCGTGATGCTTTTGCATAAAGTTTTCAACAACTGCCTGCTCACTTAATAAGGTAACTCTAAGCACAGGAGGCGAGTTATTGGTATACAATAGATATAATGATTGAATAACATGAAATAATAAATTAATGCTAATGCGAAAGTCTCTCTGTCTGACGCTTGTTACACTTTCTCGTCTAAACCACTGATATACGTCCTCACAGTTGGAACGCAGATCTTTTACAAATTAAAGCCTTTTACAAAATAAAATAGACCTTACCCTGTGAGCAGATGCCATTCTGTCAATAACATCATCATAAGCCCAAATAGGCGAATCACAGTTTCTATAATCTCCCCAATATCCGGCTGGTGGAGAACTTGGAGGAGGTGTGTACTCTATCGACACTCTTTTAACTGATGCTAAAACATCTAAGTTCAACATAGTTTCGTTATTTGTTTCGACTATACTTCGCAGTTTGTCAGTATCATCCATGCGGGTCTCGTATGAATATGCGCGGGGTATTTGTCCTTTTCTACAGCAAGTCGGTTGATCACAGTCGGCCACCCCAAACGGTTCATAGTATGGATCGATATGGGCATCGGTCACAAGCGCAATCGTTAGTGGTCTTGAGTTTGTTTGAGGAATCTGAAATTAGCTTTATATCAGACCAGAGTAGGCAGTCATAAAGTATTTTTAAAAAAAGTTGTCCGACCTGGCGATTGAACCTAGTACCTCATGTGTCTAAGCCGAATGTCCTACCATACAGATAGTTGCGTAATTATGTAGCTAAAGGGCAAATATGAAATTAGAGCCCCTTATTACCAACCTAGTACCTAAAAAATTTCTGCAAAGTAATAATTAAATAAGGCCGGGGGGGCCTCTTAATTAACCTCCAGGGCCACGAGGCAATGTCTCCATGGCCCTAGTGTAGTTACACTACTGCGGAAAGATATAAAAATACTGACAGAGATATTTTTGTTTTCAAAGTTAATAGGTATATAATACAACAATTACAAGCATCAATTTTTATTGACATGTAATAAAAAAATAATTTGGTCTTACCTCGACATATCCAGCTCCATCCACAGGTTCCGGTAAGTCAACCGACCATTCGAATCTAGTATCATCGATAGTACATACATTAGGATCGCCTGCTGTTTGTAATATAAGCCCACAAAATGTCCTCGGCGTGGCTTCCGGGGTGTTTCTTATTATGTAAGCAATAATTGGCTAAAAGTCAAAAGCTATACATAAAATTTGACAGATTTTCATCTACATAATCTCCAATTATATCCAATCTTTATTGTAATGTAAGATTAGCCCGGGAGTTTACCGCCGTCTTTTCATTAAGATGGCTGGTGTAACTCAATTTTGATATTATAATCGTTTTATTGCTAATTAAATTGAATTTAAAGTGCTTATTTCACTGAGAATTGACAAAATCGCTAAAACCTTTGCGGAGCCATAAACTATAAAAATTTAATTGAAAGATTAGCCCGACAATAATATATTACAGTTAAGCGATATTTTCAAGAATAGTAAAACTGCATGAGCTGCTACTACATTGGCAGCTGAGTGGTCATCACTAAATTGTTCTGTGGATTTTGGTTTACAAAAGATGCACAGAATTTAGTCAATCGATAATACTTAATAACTTCTTTAAAGTCATAGATGTCTTTATGTTTGCCTAGCATTAGGACTGCTAGTCGGACTTCTGTGCCGATTTGTGGTAAGATCAACTAATAGCGGGCCTCCATGGGCGTATTTTTTCCGTAACCCTCATACCTAGGTCCAACACACAAACACACACGATTCTTAAAATAAGAGATAACATGCACGCACTCAGGTTTATATGGTTACTTGATCAAAAGGACTAAGTTTCGAGTTTTGGTGTTAAATAAATAAATGCTAAATTTTAAAAACCGTTGTCTAATACTTATATCACAAGCATATATTTCTTTACTTCGGGGTTAGATCAAGTTGTGTATTTCGTTCAGTGATATTACTTTTAAGTGTTGATATCGGTCTGTTATGCTTCACGTGCAAATCTGGATCCGGCTACCTTACCCGCTGTATTAAATTTGTAACTAATTACTTTTTTTATACTAGAAGGAGGAGGCAAACAAGCGGACGATACCATCTCATGTTAAAAAGTTACCGTCGTCCATGGACATCTGCAACATCAGAGAAGTAGTGGGTGCGTTGCCGGCCTTTAGGGAAAAGATGTCTGTAGTATTCTCGACGCTTGAAAACCCGTAAGTTATAGCGCTTCGGGAAAACACACACTTTTTTTAAATAGGTACACTCTTTCAAACACTTACCAAGTTTAATTCTACTGCTCCCCGGCAAGTTTTAGGCGATACAATAGCCAAAGAAACACACAAGACAGTGACTGCTTCAACTAGTTCTTCATCGGTGTGCGGGTCTTTAAGCAATTCGAATAAGCCACCGAATATACTTCGACATAATAAGCAATTTATACTCTAAAATAAAATAAATTTAATCATGTTTTTGACCGCGTAACAAAGAACAAAGACTTCCAACGACGAGTTAAATAAAATTTTACCGTTCGGCTGTTTCGTTCTAGTTGATTCTCATTGGATGTTTCTGGAGTATACATTTCAAGCACATCGTTAAATGTTTCGATTTCAGACTGCGATAGATCATTCTTTACAAATCTTATAAACAAATCTTGTATATCACCTAAAAATAATGACTTTGTAAATAATCTTAGGTGAGAACCGCGGCTACGCCGTGATCACTGCTATTTTTCATTCCTTACTTCAGGGTCCTAGGGGTTGGTTTGAAAAATGTGGCCCACATACTTCCTGTGTCTTCAATTACTCACTTCCATACCAAATTTCGTCAAGATTAGCAGTTAATCGTATTTATATTATTATGGATAACTAGGAACTGAAGTGAAAGAGAAACTGGAATACTCAATATGATTACATCAACTTATGATGTAATCATAATATTCTTTAATTATTTAATATATTTTCCATTGGACGGGATTGGAGTATGCCCGACATGGCGATAGGCTTGCCACCTATAACATCAAGGGGCTTAGTAGCTTGGCTAGTCATGGGTGTATCAGTATATGTACTGAAATAGCACATCTCTGCCTACCTTTCGGGGATTGCAGACGTGATGCTGCTTATGTATTTTCCAACATGAAACGTGATAATAATTTCAGCAGTTTCCCGTATTCGAATCCCGAAATGTTTATAATTTAACACACTTAACTTCATTACACTTAACTCTGACTAAATCGTTGTGAAAAATAATTGGAAACCATTAATTAAAAAATTATTAGAAGAATTAAGAATTACTTTGAATAGGTTTTTTCGAAAATTAAAATTTAATTGACTTACCCGAAGATATCAGTTGTCCAATAACTGAACAAAATAATACGAATAGAATAATTAACTGTTTCATTTTAACAGCAAAAATATACAACAGCACCAGGTAAAACAGTATGTAGATTTTCACATTTAAAAATCACCTCGGCACAAAAAAGATTCTTAAAATGCCTTACATGTGCCAATGCGGGCACATAATGACAATTGTTTTTATCAAATTGTTAATACCTAATCATTATCAGTAGCGCGTTTGAAGAAATTTGAATGGAATGATGTCTATGTACTGATAGCAGTTTCAGGGTCGGTTTGTCCAATAATTGAAACGCTAAACAACTACAGATTTTATCTGGTCCTGAATGTTTATAAAATCTTAGAAACCGCATAATAATCTTTATAAATCTATATGGTTAGAAAATAAAAACTTTGCCTGTATCTTTTTCTCGTAACACAAAAATAATGTTTTTAAAACTAATTTATTGAACTACATTTTCTATACATTTTTACAAAAAAAAAACCTATAGTAATCAGATTTTGGCGTAATTTCATTAGTAAACCGACCAACAACATATTATAATGTGAAATTTATCACTATAAAATATGTAAGACTTTTCATAATTTATACCTACCTAATAAGTCAGCAGAGCTTAATCTACATAAAAACTAGTTGACCCGGCAAACGTTGTTTTGCCATACAAATTATTTATTTAAAAAACAGGGGTTGGTGATAGAAGGGTGAAAGTTTAGGGTTGTATGTATTTTTTAATGCCACATTATAAAAAAATAAATTGACCAAAAAAATATTAGTGGTGGACAACCCTTATCACTTAGGAGTTAGGGGTGTGAAAAATAGAGAGTAGCCGATTCTCAGACCTACTGAATATGCGTATGAAAATTCATAAAAATCGGTCAAGCCGTTTCTGAGGAGTATAGTAACTAACATTGTGACACGAGAATTTTATATAAAGATTTGAATATTTAATTTTGTTCTTAATTTTATATGCTGCAAAGTAGTACGGGCACAACTTTTTTATTTATTTATTTTATTTAACACTTTATTGTACACAACTTAATCTAAACAGAAAAAAAAATTAAAAGAATAAAAGTACAAAGGGCGAG
>DVZR01000205.1:0-10238 GCA_018237405.1 Thisbe lycorias
GGTAAAACGCTTTAAAAAATTTACATTCTTAAAAATATAAATACGTGTGAACGTGGGTGTATTTGTACATTTTGCGTATTGTACCCTTTTTGCGATTTGTGCATTTTGCGTTTTGTACATTATGCTCCAAAGGTTTATAAATTAATTAGTTACAACAACAACAACATATCTTCATACATTTGACGTGAATGGGGGGCAGTTAGTTATTTATACAAAAACGCATTTAGATCAAAAGAACTTTATTTTAGAGAATGTTACATGATAATCGGCAATGCAGAGAATCAAGGAATTATGTCAAATAGAAATATATTGACAAATTTTAATACACCTACACTTCACATTATTTCGAATTATGCTACATCTTTTACATTTATTATAATAAGGATTGAAAATTTCACAAATAAATGTGCATTAAAATGATTTTAATTTAACTTTAGCAACAATAAAACAAGTTCAATATAACTAGGTTGAAGTGCAATATTCAATGATCAAACTAAATTTTTAGGTACTATTTACTCACTTTAAGTACTCTAATTAGTTTCAATACAATGCTAATAGTAGGCTTATCAAATGATATCCTAACATGTAACATATGCTTAAATTATGCATTATATAAATTCTAGTTAAACAGTCATTAAACAACAGTAATTTGAGGATAAAAATTCAACTGAAACAATATTTCTCTTTATCCTTATAATTATTAAAATATAAAACCATATTGCACTGCACCCACATAAGGAATCAAACTTCAGAAAATATTGAAGCACATTGAATTAATAAGCGCAATATACTTATAGTAGAATTTACGTGCATTTCATGGCAACCAAGCAAATAACCTTTAAGTACATATTAATTTTATTATAACAAATATAAGTTTAAAATTGTTATGAATAATTGCAGCCTACAGACAAATATTATTTTCAATTAAAAAGCTTTCTTAAATGTAAAAGCCTGTTTATTAGTGCACAATCAGCAAAATGTGCAATAATAATAAATTGAGAGAACTGTTTTTAGTCAAGTTAATTTTTTTTAGTAAAACTTATTAGTTATAATCATTTTGCAATTGGAACTCTGTTTGTCTAGGGAAGACGGTACATGTTTAAACAAATAAAATACGTTTTGTGCATCAAATATTAGAAAATAACATAAAATTGAGCCATTTGTTAGGGTAACCTCAATTCTATATCCACATAATATTCGGTTAATGAAGCTCAACATTGTTAAGTCTTTTTATTTTAAAAAAGGACAATTTGATCAAATAAATTAATATTATTATTCTATAATAGCAATGGACATTACAATTTAGAAGTAAGCATATAATTTCTTTTTAGTCTATGGTTGTCACGAGGAAAAGACCAATAATAATACTGTTATGTAATCAATAATATTGATAGAATTTTATTTGATAAATACCTATGATTCTTAAACCCTAGTTAATTTTTCTGAAGGCAGTTATATTGGTATGAATAATCAAAAAAATTTACAACCAATACTTTAGGTTTTAATACTTTATAGTATGTATATAATGAAATAAAATAAACATTGGTAATATTTTAAACAAGCTTAAAACACTCAACATGCATGTGCAAAATAATACCTATGTACATAATGTATGTAATGTATATAAGCTTTTCAAATTAATTCAAAACATTTATTAAATACTAAATATGTGTAACAATGAAAGACTAGATACGTTTTAATTGTTACAGTTATTGGCACTAAAGTAAATGATAAATGGCACAACTATTATGTATATTCAGTAGGTGTTCTGTAGAATTAATTACTACAATGATTTTACCTATAATGCAATTCATATATTATACAATACAATTCCAATTAGTTAAATTATTTATAAATTAGGTTTTGCTAACTATGCTAAAATATGTTATAAAATTGTAAAAACATTTTTAAATTTTATTATATATATAAGATATCTAATTTTATTTAAGTATAGTAAGGACTGAGATTTGCAGACTTATATTAGCACATTTCTAAAGTGAAATTGCTGATATAACATGTATACATTATTTTACATTGAATTCTACAACATTTGTTACAGTTTCCTCTTTAAAACTATTATAATTATGTATTTGTTTGATCGTAAAGACAATAATTTAAGTAACAAACTTGAACTAATGAACATAATATAACATCAATTAAGTCAAGTAAACACTATTACCAATAAACATGCATTAATTTTTATCTTTAAGCGAAAGTATAATAGTGATAACAACTTTAAAATCTAAAATTGACAAAATTGATATTTTCTTTACTTAAAAAGTAACAGTGAATTCACTAGACTAGTAGTTACACAAAAAGTACAGTAATATATTGTACAATATAGAGATAATTATGTTTTAACAATGCATTTTGTCTTGCTGTGGAGTAAGTAGTGCCAATAACTGCATTTTTATTTACTTAAATCTTACTAACTAGGTATTCAATAACAAATAGAACACCATTTTAAGCACGACAAAACATTTATATTTAAAAATGTAGAGAGACTTATTTGAGAAGTGTGCTAGTATTTCTATACTTCAAAATGTTCTGTTGGTTGTATATAGGTATGTATAATTGTATATAGATATTATTAACTATAAAGATTCATTAGTATCAGATCTGAAGTTTCATTTTTAGGATTATGTATGGTAACCACTGGCAACGATTGTTTCAGTATTCGTTGACAATTTTCGATTGTGGCAGAGATCAGTTACATTATAAATACCACTACTCTAGCATTAAGCATTCGGTTATTAAACGGTATCACATTTTAGCCAAATTATCTATTTGCTTTACAGGACTTTTACTATAATAGAATAAGAAATAGCTTTAAATTTCTTAAAAATACGATTGGATTCCCTATAATAAAAAACCCTTAATTCTTTGAGATATCAAAGAATTTTAATAAAATTCGTATTTATAGCAGAACTGGATAATAACTGTTACTAAAATCATTAATTGCCGTAAGATTTATTGGTATTCTTTAATCATGAAAAGTAACAATGGTTTTAATAGCAGATCCATTGCATAAATTTTCTGTTTTTATACCAATATTCTTTGGCTCAAACAGATCAGAATAACAGACTAGTTAGGAGCGATGGAAGTGCACTGCTATCCATTTATTATAACGTTTGTGCCAAATACGAGTTTCTTGTGATTGGTGTGTAGAACGTCGACCTTCTGCATCTACACTTTGGGTAACGCATACATATGCAATTACTGCTACATCATCTCCAAGTAAATGTACTCTAGGATTTAAAATAGTGGTATTTGTTTTTATTTGAGTGGGTGTGTTGTCAATGAAGAATTTGTGAAATTCTACTCCTTCGATTAAATTTCCTAGAGCGTCAGGATCAAACGCAGTTACGTTTGGATCACATAACTTCGAATAAGTATCATAGTCCCCGTTGTTAATAGCATCTATAAGAATCTCTGTCACCTTTATAACTTCCGCTCGACGTAACGAAGCATTGCTGTCATTGCGAGCCTTGCCAAAGGAATCTGCTTTAGACAATCCTTCTTCATCATGTTCTTTAGAGATAACTGTACAAGCTCTATCTACTCCCTTTTTATCCTTGTCCAAATCATCGTCTTCTAATGTTGTACTACTATCTGTAGATTCTTTTACTTGAGACCCATCTCCTTTTTTGTTGACCATAGATTTGCCCGAAAAGTTTCGTGTAGCTAACATAGTTGTTAAAATGGCTCCTTTTAGTTTACGACGAGCGTTGAATTTCTTCAAGCAATCTACAGTTTCTTGCCTATGCATAACAGAAGCAACGCGTTCACGGTGACAGATCCAGGGATGTTTTAAGGCTTCCGAGGCAGTTATTCTCTTACTAGGATTAACCGTCAACATTTGATTAATGAGACTCTTAGCTTCTGGCGTAACTGTGTCCCATTCAGGTGACGGATAATCATAAGCACCGGCTTTAATTTGGCCATATAATCGATGTTGATCTTCATCCCAAAATGGCGGATAGCCCACAAGTAAAATATATAAAATAACACCACACGCCCAAATATCGACGGGCTTTCCGTACGGTTCTTTTTTCAAAACTTCTGGTGATAGATAACCAGGAGTACCCGCGAAACCAAACCATGCTTGTTGGTCCCCTTGCACCTCAATGGCTAAACCAAAATCAGCCAGTTTAACAGCTGCTCCTTTTGCTTTGCTAGCAAGTAAAAGATTTTCAGGTTTTAAATCTCTGTGGACTACTCCATTGTGGTGACAATGATGAACAGATTCCAGAATTTGTTGTATACAGTGAGAAGCATCCGCTTCTGAATAAAATTCTCGTGCTACTATGTCTTCAAATAATTCTCCTCCAGTAACTAAATCGAATACAAGATAGTGAAAATGTTCCTCTTGAATGGAATCATGCAGTCGTACAATATTTGGGTGTTGCAATTTTCGACAAATTCTGGCTTCTCTTTCTAATTTTTGAAAGTCTCTTGCCGAAAGTTTCTTTGTATTTATTATTTTTGCAGCATATTCCTGCCCTGAAGACTTTTGTACAGCACGCCTTACTATAGAAAATGCTCCTTTTCCTAACTCTTCTTTAAGATCATAATTGTCTGAAAAACGAGTGCTTACACTTTCACGATTTGGATTGGCCATGTTTTCGTTCAAAAGATTAGATTTACCTGCTTTCAACGGTCAACTTACTCCTTAGACTTGAGTACGCTTGTTCGAATTTCAACACTTGTATCTGTAACAAAATAATATTGCTATATTTTATGTAAAATATTAGTTTAATGTATTATAATCGTCAGTCTAGTAATGTAAATTAAGTATAACAAAAATCTATCTTATTAATGCTCCATGTGGTGGTGCGTATGATGACTGACCATTTGTTGTGGAATCAGAGCCCTTTGCTTTGGGCACGTTAAACAGCAGTCGATAGGCGGTTGGTTTATTATTGTTATAATTAATTAGAAGTAGCCATGTTAAAAAGGGTTATAATTCTTATACTAGACTGAAATAATATATCTTTACACTTAATGGAATAAAAACCGGGTTCTTATTCTTTTTAACAAGTGAGTATATCCGGTTTGCATATTATAGATAACACAGAATTAAATATGTTGCAGGAACGTTTTTATTCTCCAAATTGGATTTTTTTGAAATTTTCAATATTTTATTCGTATATCTAGTTTTTAAATTAACAAGTTAGCAGTAAAGGTTAATTTTAAACTATATTTCATTATCTAAAAAAAGAAATAATTAAAAACGGAGATATCTAGATTTTAACTGCTTAAAATGAGTCAACTTAAAAAGAGTCAACATATTTTGATTTCACAGATAAAATCGCAGTGATGACCTGCAGAAAATAATTAAAAGTACAACATTAATGCCTTTATTTTTAACTTAGTACAAAAATACTAGTATTTGGGTACACGAAATTGTAAATTTCGATCAACTAATCTATTCTACGATAATCTATTAAATGTCCTCATATCACAAAAAAATAAAAAAAAAATCATAAAAAGCAGTCTTGATATAAATAGCTACATTGATATGTTAATAAATTTTACATGTTGCCCTGAATTACGGAAATACTCATTAAAATATTTGAAATTCGAAAAATTGATTTTCTTTAAAAAACGTGCTAATTATTAAAACCTATAAAATTACAAAAATTGTAATTTTTGCAAAGTAGGAGAATTTTTACAAATATTACCCATTAGCCAATAAGGAAAAGCTAACGCTGAATTCTTCCACGATTGACCATGATAATTAAGTAATCAATATAATTATATATAGGTAAGTAATCAAGAACTTAATTAAATAATAATTATTATATTATCGTTCAAAACTATTTTAAAATAAATTAACAATTGCATTTATGTGGCATTTTAATTTATTGGAAATAACGGTGTGCAGTAAATTTCCTAGTTTATGCGTGCTTACATTAATAAAAATGTCATTTAATAGTTAATAATGTCGATAGATTTACTTGAATATTATTCAATTAGTATATGACAATACTACTATTGTTTATGTAAAGCTATGTATATGAATCTATCAATCAGTCAATAATTAATTGAATTCATATGTTATATTTGGTACAGCAATGTTAAATTAAACTGTTACAAATAGCTCACTTATCATACTAATATTTTGCCACTATTTTTGTCACCAATTCTAAAAAAAACTAGCTCAATCAAAGACGCGTAGATGCCTAGACAATGGTTTTCTATGATCACAAACTTAGACTTCTAATATTAACACTACCGCACCGGGATGACATTTCGTTAGTGCAAAATAATCGATACACCATTGTCTCAACACATTCACCAAAAAATCTTCAGATATCCAATAAAACACTTTACTACTTGATATAGATAGCAAACGTAAGCACACTGAAGACTCAATAAAAAGAGGTCACTTCTATTTCTAAATTGATAACTGAGATATTGAATTATAATATAGTAATAAGACGAGGAGTGCGCAACTTTCGACGATATTCTTAGCGATACTAAGTCTACTCTACTCTTGATTTGTTTCAAATGTATTACTTCACAGAAACACACGAGCAAATTAATATTAACGCGTTTTTGTTATCGAGAATTTATTTACCTATTAAGTGCCCATTTTACACACTATAAACGGGATGAAGATCAAAAAATTAAGGGCCCGGCCCTACGCCACACTCTTCTTACTCGGGACACGAGCTTCTGGGTCAAATTCATAGACATCGATTGTGAGTTGCCAGGAACTTCACTAAATAATCTATTTCCTCCTTTATCAAAAACGTCTTATTTAATTTATAATTTAGTACACATCTCTCGGTCGTCAAAATTTATATCTAATTTCAGCTCCATAATTC
Source organism: Thisbe lycorias (assembly GCA_018237405.1). Classification (NCBI taxonomy): domain Eukaryota; kingdom Metazoa; phylum Arthropoda; class Insecta; order Lepidoptera; family Riodinidae; genus Thisbe; species Thisbe lycorias. Next base: position 6,834 of record DVZR01000205.1, read on the forward strand.
TATTATTCTTAATATAAACGCCAATAACTCAGATTTTCCTTTAATTCATTTTTACGTGTGTAAATACTACGCAGTCAACTTATAAATCGATATCCTAGCGCAGCGCTAAACCAAAGAGAATCTGCCGTTCTAAAGCTGTCGCCATCTAACGTCAACTCGTCGTATTATTTTTTTTTTGCGGGAAGACTTAAACTCACCTTGAACATTAATATATTTTATTTCTTTTATATAAATACCATTTCATCTTTAACCGCTGTATGTTTTTATAATTGGTATAATATTTAAATTTTAACACTTAATTATTGAATATCGATGTTCCTTTATTTCTCAAGCATTTTTCATAGCAAATTATTTTATACATACAATTCAATAATTGATTCATACGCTTGTGTGATACTATTCTATAATACGTATAGATAACGTACCTATTGTATATTACTCTTATTGTTGCTCGACATTTTAATAAAACCCTGTTCTGTTGACGAAGCTTTGTCAACTGAACGTCAAGTGGGGAGAACCCCTCTGATTAAGATATGTTTTATCATTCGCGCAATAAATGTTTGTTCTATGATACGTACACCTTTTTGGTTAAAAATTGTGTTTAAATTGAATTTTACATTAAAATGATTTAATTAGAAATTGTGCAATGTGCTACATATTTGCATGTACATTCGAAAAGTAGCGAGGTCAGAATCGAATACGGAGTCTATTTTAGATGTTTTAGGACGTTTTATTTTTTTCCAAATAATAATTAAGATGATTTAAACTGCAGTTTTCCCCTTATTAGATTTGACATTGAATTGAAATTGGCGTAGAATGAAATTTAAGTGCACGTGCATGGGCCTAAAATTCATTCTTTTTTATTTTATCTCTAATATGAGGTAGTGTGTAATTTAAAATTTTTTAAGAAAAATAGCTAATTTAAAAATCCTTTAAATAGATTTGGTAGTCGGTTCAGACCTTACTAGCTTTTGGATGTACATACATGTAAAACATTGTATAAGTTTGTTCTCTAACAAACGAATACATTTATACAATCAGCCCTTTACGGACTTGTCAGAGAGCACCGTGTGCCAAATGTCACGTTTGCCTGACAACATCGTACTCTCCTCATACATATATACTTTTTCCTCATACATTCAAACAAATTTTTGCTTGCGAAAGTTTTCGGAAGACTTTTAACCAATTTTCTCATGCAATGGCAAGTGTCAGTCACCGGCGTCTATCTAACGGATCCATTTATGATAATTCCTGTTTATTCATTTTTTATTCCATTCTATTTACACGTTTAAACCAAAGAGGCATAGTCTTTCCAATGTTTATAGTCATACTTCTTCAGTCTCACTTTCCTTCCTCTCTATTCTGAATGTACTATCGAATTCGTTCGGTGTTAATGATTATCATTCATATCACTATGATCTTGAAGAAATAACGCCGATGATCCTTATATTTGGCGGTATTTCTTACAATTTAGAGAAACCCGAGATACCTCATGTAGTTCTAGACGTCTAAAGCAACGGAGTATGCCATTTCTTATTACCGAAACTTTCCTTTAGTCCTACTTTCTCTCTAACCTGTCGATTCCAAACGCGATTTAAGAGGTTTATGATATCAATTAATTCTCCTTTCATGTGTTTTCTGACATTCCCAATATAAATTGACTTCCATCAAAAACATGGTGCAAACACAGCATTGTATGGAGCAAGTTGGACAATCTGTTTCTGTACCTTGCTTGGTAGTAGCTTTTCCGATGCTTCATTAACTGTATTCTCTGCACACTTCCTTCTATATCAGCTGTGAACCTTCCATCTCCACTACATGTACATAAAAAATATACAATCTCATCTATAATTTTAGCTCGCATAGTCAGTAAACTGTTCATTGAGTACTATTGATCATTATCAGACACGTAAAGCTAAGTGAACTGCGACAAAGCAGATTTCGACTAGAATAAACTTATTGGCAATTTTAAATTGATATTTTTATTATTCGTACATACTCGTATTATAAAGCTATATTGAAAGAGGGAATGGAATGCTTATTTCACTTAAAATATTTTTCGACTAAAGGTTTTGTAGGTAGGAGTCGAAATGTGTAGAAATTTACACGTAAAACTGTATTCTCTGCTTTCAGTATTTTTAAGGCAAAATATATTATTTCTGCTCTGATATATTCAGAATTCTATTTCTACTTAACGGGGTGTACCAAAAATTTTGTTAGTACTACCACGTATTTATCCAATGATGTCGATATATCGATTCCAATACTCCGTAATATTATATTATATTATATTATATTTTATTATTCTGTAATAATACAAATCAGTAAAACTGAGTCACCAAATTTTATGTGAGCAATATCCTATCATATGAACAAATACAATAATAAAAAAAATATCCAAATTGCTTAGAGTGCATATAAAGTGTGAAGAGTTCCTTCGATTTCTCCCGGAGTACATCGTCAGATCCTGACTTGATGACCATGGGACTAGATAGTCTCATACTCAGGTGAATATATTTACCTTTTAAAGACAATACAAATTGGTCCAGGTGTCAGTAATGGGGGAACATACATAAGAAAAGATTCCAATGAATTGAATGCCTCGTTTTGCAAGTCACTTAAAAATACTTAATAGAAGTACCATTAAAATTATACCACATTTTACCGCATGAGTATTTATGTTAAATTTTGATAAAAGCGAGCGGTTTCAATTTAGGCCGTTGACCAACTAACCCACTGCGACATTCATTGCTGCGACTTCTATTATCGAAATTCATTAATTAGCGGTCAAATTTTGTATGGAAAAGGTCATGGTAGCGATAACTACGTTATTACAATCAGGTACCTACATAAAAAGTTCTTATCGATATGTGGATTGTAATACTAGCTGTATTAGAAAATATTACTAGACTTGTTCTAAACTAGCTGTTTAGTACGTAGGATAAGCTGCAGGGAATGGCTAATTTTTAAAACTAGATACCAGAAAAGGCTAGCTTTAAAAGAAAAAGCTGCGCTTATAACGTACTTAGCTTTCTATAATTGAGAAAGAATCGTTTAAATAATTATTTTATCAGTTCTAAACAAACAATATTTATTTTTTTCTGTGATAAATATTAGTCTAGCTGTTCTGTAGTTTCTTCGTCTTCGTTCACGATAGTTCGTGGTCTTTGCTAACTTTTAAATCGGAAATTATGACAGGGCTTTCATTGTTAGATAACTGACGTTACAAGGAATAACTTAGGCATTTTATTAGTCTTTATACGGTCATAACTCTGTATACGGGACAGGCCTAAAAGTTGAAAACTGAAATATTTTGTAAAATGTATACATTTTGCTATAATTAATTGGATGCCGTTAATCTGTGATAAAGGTAGAAGCCGCGAAAAACAGCTAATTATTTATAAG
>DVZR01000206.1:0-10236 GCA_018237405.1 Thisbe lycorias
GCCATATCGGGCACACTTCAATCCCGGGCAACGCTATGTTTGTTCAGTATAATCTGAAAAACATTTTTAGAAAAGCTGCCCGACCTGGGATTCAAATCCAGGAACTTGTGGTCTTAACTGACACCGCTACTGCTAGACCACAAGAGGCGACTTTGATTTCATACATTTAGACAAAAAAAAAACAAATGTTTTTTTAGATTAGTAACCTAACGTCTATGAACAAGGCGATAGATCCTTAGGATCCGTATAGGATTATAAGGAGGAAACAAACCCAAATAGAATATTTAAAATTGGTTTTATTCATAAATTTGCGAAAAAAAAGAAGAAATTAATTGTACATGTCGATTATTGATTTAAAAGATAAAAATATACAAGTTCTTAATTTGCATGATATTTATAAAAATATAATTCAACTCAGATCAAGTCATTACCAATATCCTTGTGCAGTACATTTACATGTAAAGGAAATGACCAAGGAAGAAACATCTAAATCCCATAACAATATTTGAACATCTATTATAATTATTACTTTAACAAAGTTGTTAGGAGCAACACATTTTGGTATACTGCCGTCCTTTTACTAGAAAAGCCACTAACCAATAAGGCATTTTTGTAATGTTACATACATTGTTATTATTGGACTGATTATTTACATTAACTGAATTGAGCAGCTAAGCTATTTGTGCAATGTTTTTGTATTTCTAAAATATAGACCTATGGTTCTTAAATAAGAATATTTTTACAGTATTTTACAGTTTTTATTTATTGTTTACAATTTACAATTGCTTTCATATGGAAATTTAAAAAAATCCTGTGTTGTGTGCCTTTTGCCAAATCAGGCATATTCCAATCCCAGGCAACATTTTGTTTATTCAGAAGAACATTTCAAGAAATATTGCCTGACTTAGGATCGAATCCAAGACTTCGTGATATCGTAATAACTTGCCAGTTACCTCAATGACCACGATGGTAATTATGGTAATTAAAAAGAAAATAAGGTGTACAGGCTTAACCTTTAACGTTATTCTTGAGTGTGTTGTTGTTGCTGGTGGGTCTACATATGAATATAGATATTGTAATGCCTACTAATTGAAAGTAAAATTAACTTGTCACCTGGTTAACGGCTTATTAGTTAAAGGTCAGCAGTATAATACATCCAACTGAGCCAATTAAAACTATCCAATGTACAATAACGATTTTTTTTCTTTTTTAAATTTATATAGGAAATATTGTGTCAGCTTACACCATATAATAGACACCTGACTATACTTTTGGGTGCATTCACCTAAGGCTCGCTAATTTTTTCAAAGTTCATCAAACCCTAAAAAGTGTTGCATTAACTTTTCTTTTCATACATTTTGTATTATATAACAAGACAATAATATATCTGAAAAAATTTAAAGTATTCTTAATTATTAAACATTATATATTGGTTAAGGCCTGCTGGCACATAATACAGGTCTCACCGCCTGTTCGACTTCAGTTCCGAAGTCAAATTGCATATATTTATAGTTATGGCAGTGATGAAACAAATTAAACTGGTTAGTACTATTGTAACACTCATGTACGTATCAAATTCACAATGAACAACATTCTAATGTAGATAACTTGCTAAATATCAACATTCATTATTAAAAGTCAACTATCACTATGGAGAATGGTTACAAAGGAAATCCTGCTAAATAACAAATGCATGATAACTATTTGTATCAAAAAGAACAACTGTGTGTTAGGATGAAGTTAACATTGTAAATTTATTAATACAATTTCAGTAAAGATACTTTCTGTTACTCATGTCATGAGAATCTGGGTAAGCAATTGAAATGTTGAAAAAAATTTTGTTGGATGGGACTACAAGGGTGGTATTATCAAGAGCCGCTAAAATTGGTCTACACATGGGGAGAGTTGTAGATTGTTAAACAAGTTTGGACTGGCACATCTGGCGTTTCCTCTGAAACATTAGGTAAGATATGTTTCATACATATCTTATTTGTTGAATACAGGCAACCAAATTTAAAACAAATGGATTAATTGAGAAAAAATATAGCTCATTACAAAACAGTCAACATGTTGAGTAGAAGATTATAGCTTGTTACTTTAAATATTTATTGATATTATTAAATGGGATCTTCAGCCATGATTGGATTAAATAGTTTCAAGATTTTTTGCCATGCTCTATAATTATATTAATAGAAAACCAAAAACATCTCTATAATTAACACTTATTTAAATTTTATGACAATATTATATGATTTGAAACTTATTAAGTAATGAGAGAGAGAATCTTGTAGAATTGAGCTAACAACCAAAAAAAAAGTAGTCTAGTAGACTTGTGAGCTACTGTACTACATAAATTAAGGTGAGTCAAAACTAGTTTTGAATAAAAATGAATTATATTTCCTTTTATAAAAGTTCTATTAGGACATATATTTTTGTGGCTTTGTAATCTTAATTCTTAGGTTTTAGTACCTCAAAGCTAAGGTATACATAGAATTACATATAAAATAAAGAAAGTGATATCTGAATTTTAAATTAACATAATTAAATACAAGCAAAACCTAAATCAATATCGTTGAACACATTAACTGCTAACTTATTGAATAACCACTTACTGTCAATACAAGAGATCCTTCTGATCTGCACAACCATGACGAAGGCAATCCTGTATTTAAATTTAACTAGATTGAATAATTTTTATTAGAAAAAATATTTCATATTACAAGTGGTGTTTCAATGTAGAGTCAGCAACAAAAGTCAATGAAGAGATACAAATTTACAAAACAGTTTAACAGTAAAATATTGGTTCCTTTTTTCAAACACTTATACTGTTTCACAAATGAAGATACACATTTATGATTAGCCAACTTCTTTAGAGCATATTCAGGGTTCTAATTTTTATTTTAAAATTCTCATATCAATAATGGTTATTGTTGATATCTGAATTTCAAAATAAAGCCCTGAAAATGTTCTAAAGAGCTAAACCGGTTCATATCATCGGTATCATAAATGTGTGTGTTCATTTGGGAATTGGGACAAGTGTTATAAGGAACAAATATGATGCAGTTTCACCAAGAGATAACAATGGTAAGTATAAATTATATTAACAGTAAAATGGACAATTACTTACTATACAGAGACACCTTATTGTCAAAAGTAATGGGTAGGGCACCAGTCCTTAAATTTGAGTGTCCAGCATCTCTTAGCCTATTTGTTTTTTTCCTATTAATTATGAGATGAATTAGAATTACTTGTCATGGTATGAAATCTAATATTATTGTACATATATGGGCAAATTAGATACAGAAATAGATGTTTATGTAAAAAAATGGTAAGTTATTTTATGTATATTATTCAACTGTTTTATAAGTTTGTATTTGTTCATCAAGTTTCATTTCTGACTGTACATTCATGTCTTACTTTACAATGACATGCAGCCCTTATGTTATGGGCACATTAATCACTAAGCAAACATTTCATTCTTTTCGATGAAGCTATTTATCATGCTCTTTCAGTACATTAGTGTTGATTATTAGCAAAAAATTTAATACAAGTTATTGTAAAAAAAAGTTAAACTTTGATTAATATTAACTAAATAACTATCTTCCAGATATAATAGATTCAACTTATTCATGTATGTAAGAGAAGAATTATTAGCCTACAATGATTTTGCTATTCAAATTCATTTAACTAATCAAGCTAGATGTAACTTTAGTTTAATTTTTAAATGAAATTTAGTCATAGAACAAATTTAACTCTTTTTTCTTACTAATCTTGTTTGTGTTGGGGAATTTCCTTTTTATTTTTATATTTGATATATGTATGTAGTAAAATTGTATTTTCTGAATACTAGTACTTGTCTAATGTATGAAATATTATACACAACAGATAAAGTAATACTGGACCATAATCAAGTCCATACTTATGTTATAAATCTGAAAGTCTGTCTGCTACAATGTTATTGTTAAAGTACTGAACCAATTTTGATAATGGAAATAGTTGAATACCTGGAGTTGGACATAGGATTTTTTTGTAAAAACCAACCTCAAGAGGGTGAAATTGGAGGTGAAATTTTGCATAAAAAAATTCATGTATTTGGGATTAGCAATATGCTTTTTTATAAGGAGCAATCTGTTTTTTGTTTTTTGTTAAAGGTACATGAAAATAGCTGAAGATCTAAAGTCTATGTTTGCTATGATGTTGGCAACAGCTAGTATATTTGAGAACTTTTTTTTATTCATGATTTTTGACTATTGCTATGGGGCAGTAGGATTCTGCCAATGTCTACATAGTGGCTAAGCTTGGAGATGTAAATGTCCTGTGGGCCAATATTTAATTGAGATTTCATCACCAACTATTTAGTTGTAAATTATTCCAGAACCTAATCGAATGATTTTTAATTTATAATCACAGGCAAAAAATGTTATAAAAGTGAGCTTTAGTTTCATAAGATTAAAAGAACAGCCATCGTTATATTTTTTGTTCTTTCTGTTAGCACTCACTATTACAAAACTAAGATTGGTTTTACTAGATGCTGGTTGTTAAATTACAACTATTTAACTTGCAATTTAACTACCAACAGACAGAAAGAATTACATTGTATTTTTTCATTGAAGTCATAAAGCTGATGCAATTTTGATGGTAAACAAATTTTACTTGTTACTTTTAGTTAAGTTTGCAATAACAGGGTAATTTAGATTAATGGAACTTAAATATTTAGACCTGTAGTAAACATTCAGAATTCATAATAAGCAAATGACAATAAACAAGATTGTCAGGAAAGTTTTGAATTCTAAAGTTATATCTGGTAAACCTCAAACCCAGTAGCAGTGGAAATATCTATATTTTCTTCTATAAATGTGATACAAGACTGAGTAGTGATCTTTTTGAAAAAATAAGCTTTTAAATATTTGTATTTGACCACTCACACCTTTAATACTTCATAAAATTCTAAGTGTGTTAAAATAGATTTTGAAAAGTTGCCCTTTTTACACAGGTTTAGGGCATATGAGCAGACCTATTGGCGTTAAACACATGTAGATGTGGTATACAATATATTGTCATAGCCCTGACTTCTCAGTTCAAGGGCCCATTGGCTTGTTTGAAATGTATAGCTGAAATAACAAATATTTCAACTAAAGCATCCTATGAATGACAATGGTTGTAGTGTTTCAGATTTTTGAATTATCAAAACAAAATTACCATGATAAAACGAATGAGTAATTTCATAATATTTACACACCTAAAAGTTTATATGAAGCAAATTATTAAATCTTACACATTAGAGAAAATAATCAGCAAATTTAATGGTTATAGCTTAAACTTTTGACTTTATTTAAAGAGTTCTAACAGCCACATACATTTCCTAACCAGTCACCTATATCATCAAATATACTAAAATACATTACACTAAATTGCTTTGAGGCTAATTGATCTTGAAAACTATCCTTGCCAAACTAATTGTTATATTACAGTATATAGAGTTCATCACTGTCTTAACTAGAAATGTGTTATAAAGGTATTAAATTTGATAGTCACAAACAAGTGAATATTTTAGGCATTTCAGTTACATTTATAGCCTTTAAGTATATCGGATCACAAAGTTATAAGGTCAAAAACGAGTAAACTTCTGAATGTACAACCAACCACACTATACAAATGGAATATTTGGAGTGAAATATACACAGATTTTCTTGTATCCTCAAATTATACACTAATAAATACACAGGACATGATGTCAACTACTTTCACAGGTTGGAATCTGGACACCGGGGTTGGTCTGTGCATCTTTCACTCACCTTTAGCACTGGATTACTATAATTCAACAAACAAATGCACATTAGTGAAATGCGATAGGTATAACAACCCACCTTCTTCACTCGACCTAGTTAACTTTTGGAACTATCATGAGCCAAATCCGGGTACGAGAAGTCTTTCAATTATTAAATATTTAATACCTAGATGCGTTGGAAGCGCCACCCTTACAGAATCCGACATATTGGCTTTTTGTTCCTTTTTTTGTTTTCTTCTTTGGGGGACATTTTGTTGATCTGTCGCACTAAGTCGTAGAACACTTCGTTCACACTGATTTTAGCCTTCGCGGAGGTCTCCATGAAGACGCAGTTGAAATGACTCGCAAGGTTCGCCCCTTGCTGTTTACCGACCACGCGCTCCGCTTCTAAATCACACTTATTGCCCACCAACACCATTGGCACGTCATTTTTGTCTTTGACTCTTAGGATCTGCTCTCGCAAATCCTGCAAATCGTTAAAGGTTGATTGTGCAGTGATAGAATAAACTAACACAAACCCTTGTCCATTCTTCATGTACAAGTCTCTCATAGCAGTAAACTGCTCTGTGCCGGCTGTGTCAAGAATTTCGAGCATACATTGTTGGCCGTCGACTTCTACTTGTTTCCGATAGCTGTCTTCAATGGTGGGGTCGTATTTCTCCACAAAGATGCCTTGTACAAACTGTACTGTCAAGGCGGATTTTCCCACGCCTCCACTTCCTAGTACCACTATTTTATATTCACGCATTATTAACTATTGTGTATTATGTGAATTTAACCACTGAAATTAAAGATTACACTGCTATAAAGCACATTAACTAGTTAGTTATCGCAAAAAAACCTTCAACAAGTCAAACCGCCATGACACAGTTAGTAGGGCGATGGCTCACAATGATAATGTTGCCATATGTATGTGTATGTATGTTGCAATTACTTAAAACCATAGACTAAATATTTATAAAAATTAGTCAGAGTGACCTCTTGACCTTTAGTGAAATAGATTGTAAAACATTTTATAAGAACTTGATAGAATAAAATTGAATTTGTTTATTTTAATGAATACTTACAATATTTATGTTGTAATTTATTACTATTTTTAATTTCTTTTAAAAATTTAAGGGTTTTTGATTATTCACAATAAGATACACTTTTCACGAGTGTTATTTGTCACTAATTGATGCATCCACAATATGGAGTAAAATTATTAGTCTTCTTAAATAAATAATCAATAAATATGTTCAAGAGTTAGATTACGGTTTAGACTCGCAAATCAAGGTGAGAATATGAGATTCTATAATCCATCGCGTCATAATTAACTTTTCCGGTAATATTAATGTGATTTGAAGAATTTTCTCAGTTGACACATTACTCTCGTCTAATATGCAACTGTAAGTAGTGTAACCTAGAATAGCCATGAAATTTACAATGAGGAGATGCACTGAAAGCTAAAAGTAGAGGGCGCCAAAATTCACTAGGTTTTAAGTTATATGATTCACATTTTAAGGCAAGCATGTGGTAAACATTTCAGATAAAAATTATTTAGGTAAATTTTTTAACTCAAAATAATTGCTTTTTTTAGAATAAATTACTCTAGACTTCAAATATCAAATATTTTTGAAATGTCCTTTTTAATTTTTTCAATACTGTGAATTAAAATAATAATTATTTAAAGAGATAAAATGTTTAAGTAATATACATACTATTGGATAGCCACTACATGGTAGAAAAACCCATTGCACAATCGAAAAAAAGTTTTGCTTCTCTCCATTAGTGTTAGGTTATTATAGTATCTATTCAAAGTTTATCTTACGTTACAAAACCAGTATTAACTTCAAAAGGCGAGAGGATGCCTTGTTCGTAGACTGCAATTTAAATATATGAGAATTTATAGGTACTCATCCCATAGAACTTTTTGTCTAGTTTTAATTATGTTATTGCCTTGTTACTCGTTATAATGTAACATGTAAAAAATAAATCCACGGTGCTTCTATATTTTCTTTCTGTTACATAATTAAAATCAAATAGTTTTATACATTTTTACTCGTCCTGGAACTTATAACGTACATTGTTTTATCTGGAAGTAAGTAGGTAGTCTAAAATAGTAATATTATTATATAGGTATTGTGAACTATAATAGTTTTTAGTAGTTGCTGATATGAAGTAAATAGTCGCTGGCAAACCATAAACGATTTTAGTTATAATTCATTATACTAGATGGCAGTAGTTTAAAAAGTGGAATATGCGTTAGGGGCGGCGCACAAAACTGGCAAAAATGAGACGGGTAAAAAGGCATTGATATTGTAAGTTAGAGTATTGATCTTGGTTTTGGCTCTGGATGATGTTCGTTCAACATCAATTATCTTTTTGGACAAATTTTTCGTTTAAAAATATTTTGTATTTTTTCCGTAAGTATAAACTTAGTGCTTTAAACAAACTATAATAACTATCTTTTACAAAAAAGGAAGTACATATCATGTAAAACCGAAACTATTTGGTCATTGACTTTAGTTGGTGTATATTAACAACTTGTTAACTCATCCTTCTGATTGATGTTACTTTATTAATAATAACGAGCACTTTATTAATAACAAGCCAATTACGGCGGTTATATCATCTCGTCAACTAACGGTTATAATAGGGCGATGTTATACTTATATCCTATTATTTTTCAAAAGAAATGGGCTATCTCGTGCTCAAAAAATTTTTCAAATCTTATTAATGGAAATAGGGATTAGATAGTTCAAAGATACTTTATTAAATTAAATATCCTGATTTATTATTTGACAAAAGCTTGAAAATATTAATTTTCTTAATGGATATAGATGGCGATTTATACAATAATTTACGGTTTAGTAAGAGAAAGACCAATATGTATACAGCATGCTTGAAAGGTCCCTAGAAACAATCCGCTTTGTTAAATTAATATAGATGAAGGGCCTTCAAGACTCAAGTGACCTAAAGTTGTGTCAAGGGCTGCCCCACAACTTTAAACTCTGACGAGTTAACTTCATAAAGACGCCGCTAATATTAAATACCCAGACGCGATTGTAAAGGGATTTAGAATTTAATAGTAAAATGGGTACCAGACTACTAGTCTATATTTATTAGTTATTGTTTAAGGTTTGTGATATATTTTAGGGACTTCTATTTTGTGAAATTTTACCTCTATCGTATCCTGGGGCCTTACTCCTGACGATCGAAATTGGAAACTAGTTATGTCACGTGGTACTCTGTAATAATAGCGCACGAATATGTGGCAACACTTATCGGTCTTGCACTCAATTTCAATTCAATTTTATTACGGAAGTGTCAATTTTTTGAGTTTGGAATTAAGTTCAAAAGTACCACGTGACACAACACGACTTCAATTTCGATCGATCGTGTGTCAAGAGTAAGTATGCTGAATTGAAATGATGAACGGTAAATGACGATATCATCGAAGTCGTGGACATCAGCTAGATAATTCATATTTTAGATTTTCCCTTAGTCCCGCTTCGCGCAGACGCTTCAGAGCTCTGTTAATATGGTTAAAATAAGATAAAACTCCTAAGACCTAATAGAATAGTTCCAACTTGCACTTGGAAATAAAAACAATAAAACGCAGGTGCTAGCAGAAGTTTAAAAAAGCTGGTAACACGTCCAGCTGTAGAGTCTCTCGCGGAGCTGCGGAAACTTCAGAAGTTGACTTAGTGCAGGGAGCATTCAGACGATGCCAGTTACTTGTGTAATACTCGGTTTAGAGGAATTTATCAGGAGTTTATTTATTCGTTACCGTTAGCGAAAATGTGTTTCTGAGTTTCACAAACAAATAAATTAACCGTATAATTGTATTATTTAATATATCTTCATGGGATTGTCAAATATCGCGATCCTGGCAATCAGTATTCTCTGCGTATCCTAATTTGGCGTGAAGATATAGTGTTGCTGTTGATTTGTTAGCGAAAAATTTATCTACCAATGAGATTTGAACCCACATCTCTATTCCGTTGTGTTGCGTTCTCTTTTCTACAACACTGGATCCGAAAGGCACTGGCAATTTTTTTTTTCAGTCGATTGGTTGCTTGTGATTTTACCCGCAGCATTTAAATGTACCATAATATTATTTAAGTTTAAATTCTTGTCTCTATCTAGAACCTACATAAGCCTTATTAGGATCATTAAAAAAATATTTCTTGACAAATTACACAAAATATTTGCTAGCCAGGGATATAAATACATATATAAATACAATAAACACCCAAACCCAGAAATACAAACATTATGCTCATCACATAAATGCTTGTCTCTGTCAGGAATCTCTGATGGCAAAAGCGGTCAATTATTTGACTAACAAGTTATTTAAAAAAGTTTAAATAATCTAACTATTTAAACAAGCTTAAACATACCTTTTATGTTTTCCATCGTCAACTCTTGGTGAAAATCCATTTGCAATCCAATTATGAAATTAT
>DVZR01000207.1:0-10228 GCA_018237405.1 Thisbe lycorias
CGGCTGAACCGATTTGGCTGAAAATTGGTGGATAGGTAGTTTAGAACCAGGAAACGGAAATAGGATACTTTTTATCCTGTTCGATTTAATAAAATAAAAAATCTGCTTATTTATTATCTCCAAGGCGGAACGAAGTTCGCAGGGTCAGCTAGTAAATAATAAATAAATATTTCTGGACTAATTACACAAATAGATCTAACATATACACAAATAGAGCATAGATGTTTGTATTTCTGGGTTTGGGTGCTTATTATATTTATTCCGGTATTTATATAAGTGATTATAAGTATTTATATCGTTGACCAACATTCATAACACAAGCAAAAAATTTGCTTACTTTGGGGTTAGATCAATTTGTGTAATTTGTCCAGAAATGTTGATTTATTTAAATATTTATTATTTATTTTTCCAGAAACATTAAAAAATCAGCTTAAAACAACAAAATAACGAGTTGCCAGCGCTGTCCTTATGTAAACGGCCCACCGCCCATGCCTTCTGTATCACATTGCTCATCATTAGTGTCAGTTTGTTGTATTTACCATAAATGGGCTCTGTTCTAAATATATCAGTTCAATGTCATGTTGCTTTTACGAGCCACTTGAACGAGCGCACCACTACACAGCTCAGTTATTTTTGTCTACGGATTAAATGACAACTGCTTTTATCTATCTCTAACTATGGATTTGTTTGCGAAATTGTTTAATCACTTATTTATACAGAAATACAATGTGGATGTGGAAAGACGTAGATACAGAGCGAGCCCGAGACTGACATATTTATTTGGCTTACCGACATTTAAATACAATAATTATGGGACACTTACGTAACAACGCTAATTGTATAGGTAAACACTGCATGCTTTTATATTTATGTATTTTAGGAAATAAGCCTAGCTTTTTAGGAAATAAGCTCGCCTTCTTATGAGTAATTTATCTTGTTATTTATAATCCTGTATCATAGATAAGTTCACTTACATTTTTTCGTAAAATGTTTTAATACTATGGGGAGGAACTGCTTTCTGAAACACGGAGCAACCTAGTTCAGAAGCAGGGCCCAATTATATGTATGTAACATACGGTTGTTAAATAAATAAATAAATAGTTATAACTTTTAAGCATACTCAATTAAATTTTTATAGTTTATGGCTCCGCTAAGGTTTTAGCGATTTTGCCAATGAAATAAGACCTTTAAATTCAATTTAATTAGTAGTTATAAAAATAATTATGTATAATATCAAAATTGAGTCACTCTAGCCATCTTGATGAAAAGATGACGATAAGCTTCTTAAGCATACTCGTATAGGCGGTTCAGGTTCATTAGCTATAACATACCTAATCCCTAAAGAGGTAGACAGAGGTGTACAACCACAATTAGCCAAAATTACTAAGTATCACGATGCGATAAGTAAAATTGTCTACTCCGTCAAATGGTCCCGAGTAACGTTTGTTTATTCCAAAAACTAAAAAACTTGCTTAACAAGTTTCCCTGACCCCTTGGGTTGAAGCATATTCCGATCTCTCGGTCGATCCCCAGGCCAAACAAACTAACAAAATATTAAAGTCAATTTTCTTATTGATATTGTAGTATACGCGTTATTTAAGGTATTCTAAGGAATTTGTAGAAACCGTATCATCAAAGAGAATATATATATTTTCCTGGTTCAGTATACTATTATTATAAATGTGAATGTGTGTATTTATCCGTCTTTCACGTTAAAACGAAGCATAGAATTGCTGTGATTTTTTATGTGGAGATAGTTAAAAGGGCTGGATAGTGACTTAGGCTACTTCTTGCCTTACCCCGAATTTAACGCGAGCGAAGCCGCGGGCAAAAGCTAGTATGTAATAAATTTAGGTTGCCGTAATTATTGATTCAGTTATTTATTATTTATATATTCTTTTGATGATACGATTGAATTGTAATTCAATCATCAATAAATATATTCTTTTGATAATTGGGATATCGCAATTAATACTGAATTTTGATCCAAATTAAGTATAACTTCCAACTTTAAAACAGTTAAAACTTGATCAAAATCGATAAATCTATCATTGTTCTAGTGATATTTACTATGAAATAAATTTTATATTGTAAATAGGTACAATATAAAAACTGATTGCATTTTAATTGTATAAATTTGGAGATAGCAATCAAATATACGCCAAATTATTGATTTATCATTATCATCTGTAAACCATTTCGCTAGTGACATTTTAATTAAAAATTCATTGAAATCGATTCATCATATGACCTTCATCGTTCTGAGTAACACCCCAATTTTTACGGCGACGCGGGGGTTGTAAAAACTTTGCTTATGTTTCGGTTGCTGACAACATTGCCCCGGTTGTCAGTTATCCCCGAGAAATGAGTTTCATTATATTTTTAAATTCTCGTGGTTTTATTGTTTATTACGCTTTTAGCTTTTGTCCGTAGCTTCACCGGCGTGGAATTTGGTCTTATAAATTGTAGTCAATTACTCTGATAATTTATATTACTATAAAGTTTCATCTAAAAAAGTTCTGTAGTTTTTTAGTGAAAGAGTAACAAACATATATCCATCCTCACAAAATTTCGCATATATTACAGTTTGCTTTTACAAGAAGCACGAGAGTAACAAAATAATCAACAATTAAGGAACCATGTTTGTATACTTAGAAATTCTTTACTAGCTTCCTTTATATCATGAATTATCATTCAAGTCAAACGTGTAGGTATGCTTGCAATTCAAAACAATCATTTGGGGTGAAGTTTTAAAGTTCAGTTGCAAGATGTCACCTATACATCCTAATGAAGTTATTTAGCAAAACGTTAATAGAAAATATTGTAAAAAGTAGGAGTTTAATTTAAAATATTTGATCAAATCGATAGTGGTAACTAAATCCTCTCATAATAAAATTGCAATTTAAATTAATCAATCAGAATTGTTAATTGTCGCATTTTAATCAAAAATAATTGATCCGCCATTATTTAGAATCTTACTTGTATTATTTTCTATTCTTAGTTAATGGCTTGCTATCGTTTTTCACGACTATTTCGCCAGCGTCAAGTGTAATAAATTATAAGAATTTATTAAATAAATTCAAGTTCAAAAAAATATATCTTTATTCGGCCACATTTTTTTTTTTAAATCCTTAGAAATTAAAAAAACTCCAGCCAGACAGATTTAGAATGTCCGCGTCGGAATATCCTCACAATGGTGGCACAGAATAAAAATCAACAGGCAAAAAATAAGGATCGATAGTAGCGCCATTACGAAGTGTCTGAGAGGGGAAGCGAGCACAGAACTGTATGACTCATGCTTCATGCAGAGAATTTTTAGGGTTACTGAACGAAATTATAATTTGGTCATCATTTGGATTTATACACCCAATACCTACCCACGGAAAAAGTCCGTATTAGTTTGTTTATAAAACTCATCTCAATATAAATTCCTAATTAATTACTTAAAAGTAAATACATACATACTTTATTTATGTACTGTAAAAAGATACAATTTATTAACTGGTTTTGGTGCGGTATTTAACTTTAAAGATAGCAATAAAATTATCGATTTTTGCCTGTGCTTATTCGGTTGAAATTTTATACTTAATACCCTTCTTCTTATTAATAATAATAACATATAAGACTTATTTATAGCACATAAGATACCAACTTCCAGGCGTAACTAGTACCTTTAGCGAAATTTAGTTATTTAATATTTTACTCTATAGTTTTTAAGTACCTTTTTATAGATAGTATGGAAAAAATACTATTAAGACTGATTTCCTAACAAGATACGATACTCAATTGAATACGTGTGGTAGGCCTTTAAAAATAAAGTATTCTGATCGTTAAGGTACAATGGTTCTCGGAAAAAAAAACTTTTTTGATAATGATTTAAAATATTTTATGCTTTCCATTGTCGGTGCTTAGTGAAAATCCATTTGAACTCCAATTATCAAATTATTGAAACAAACTTGTACTATTTTCACTATATAATAATTTACACCCAATTTTAAAGCATCTTCAGGGTACACTAATTAATAAAAAATAAGGTAAAATACAATTTATATCTTGTAATTTGAACACTGACGTAAGTATAAATAATCTTTTGTACATTATGGATTTGAAAGGATTAACTATTGCCTCACTTAACACATGGCAACCCTACTCCATAAGTGCACTGTAGAAAGTGTAAAATTTCACCGTAAGCAGATCAGCGATCTAAGAGGTGTTCGTATTTATGACACCCATTCATCGCAGTCTCGAAAAACAATGGTGTTACGAGCTGTCCTAGTTATCAAAACAAGTGGAATAAACTCGCATTCCTCCAGCCGACACTAATCACAATGGAAGACTAATGTTGTGACATGAGGTGACTCAACGATGGATAAGGAAACACACTCAGTATAATATATTAAATTACTGTATAATTCGTCTTGGGAATTGAACTTTTAAACTATGACGCATGATGTTCTGTCTCGTTCACGAAATAAAATCTCAGCTAATAAAAAAGGTTCATTTAGTAGCTTCACGCCTATAATCCCCAAAAGGGCCCACGTTTATTCAGAAAAATTTTGAAAAATTTAGAACGTAATTGATCAACCTGGAGATCGACCCTACGACGCCAACACAGCACACACGCAGAGACGATTTCATTAGATAAATAACAAATAGATAATAAATCAGGGGGGTAAATATTTCTGGACAAATTACACAAATTGATCTAACCAAAAAGGAAGCAAATTATTTTGTTTGTGTTATGGGTGTTAAGTCAACGATATAAATACATATAATTACTTATATAAGTACCGGAATATGTATAATAAATACCCAAACCAGATACACGCAGAAAATACACAGCTGTTACTATTTATCTGTTCGTCGTACAAATGTTAGTCTATGTCAAAAATCGAAGCTAACCCCTTTTTGTTTAATGTTTCTCTTCCTGACAGGGTAGAGAAAGGGTGAACGTTGCATTATTTATCCTCTTGACGTGACTTTAATAACAAAATCGCAGTTTACCAAGTTTAGCACTGTAAAATAATCTATTCTCATTTTTGTGGTCTAACGGTACCGGTGTCAATTAAGATTACGAGGTTCTGGTTTCGAAGAATCTCAAGTCGGGTCAACATTTCTTAAAATGTTTTTCAGAATATTCTGAACAAACATAACTACTCGGGATTGGAGTGTGCCGGTATGGCAATAAGATTGCCACCTACCACAGTAGCTAGGCTTATCGTGGATTATACCAGTGTTCACAGATGTACTAGCACATCTCTGCTGCCCTTCGGGGATCACAAGCGTGAAGGTACTTGACTTTTTAAAATAATCTAAAAGTCGTTTCTATTTGCAAGTACGCAGTAGAAAATGCTAGAATCAGACAAGTCGTGCATAAACATCGAGAAAATCACGAGGCGACCTTGTCTAATAATACAATGCATTCCTGACAAGGATGTCATATAGCTGGAGTGTTATACATGCTAGCCTTGTGCGGAACACCAACAAGGCGACCGCTTGCGACTTGACTGAGTTTTCTCCATTTATGGACCGCCAAGATGTGGGAATCGGGTCGTTTTGTATGCACGTAAGGTAACCTCGAGGCGAACAAAATGGCGACAAGCAAGATAATGCCTTAATAAAAAATACTTTGAATCATTTACACGTGTTTTTTCCTTTCTTTCGACGTTTCTTTCTTGGAGACAGAGAAGGTATCCCGTTGATAAAGTGCCAACGTCATCGACTCCATTTAAAAATAATTAATTAAAAATGTACGTGTTTATGGGTCCGATTCTTTAATCAAACTTGTAACTTACATGGCACCTTGTAAACATGTCATCAAAAATCATATTTGTTGTGTACATACATATCATACGATAAAGGTAGAAAGTACTAATTAGTAAGTGTTACGATCAAGTGAAGCTAGTTTCTTTCTCATTTATAACTTTCTTGGGTGGGTGTACCTGTATATCTACTGACTATTCGCGGGTGTACTGGTGGCAAACTTTTGCCTACACCAACGGCTAAAATCTTGGCTAAATTACAGATCAGATGGTTAAATTCATTTGAAAAAGATCACTGAATTATTTTGGCAAGACTTTATTGATCACATTAACACGTACTGTATCACTAAACTTAAAATTAATAGTTAACCAGTACAAGTGTTAATAATAAATCCATTAACATTATTGATCAAATGGGTAATTTCGTGTGATTAAGTTAGGGAGTTTTAGTAAAGATTCAATGGGAGTAACTAAATATACTCGAAAGATGGTCGCATTTGATCAGAACTTTTAAGTCATTTGAAGATACTAATTCTCAAAACAACATGTACCCACCTAACTGTCCCCTTTGCTGTTTCAATTAACCTAAGTTCAATTTCTCAATAAAGGGAAGGAACGTATTGAATTACGGAGGGTTAATTCTATCATATGATACATTATTTGTATGTATAAGTGTGTTTTATATCAATTGAACAAGAAATTCAAAGAAAAGGCTACCTATTGTAAAATGACATGATCACATAGTCAGTGGATATACTGATACACCCACGATTAGCTAAGTTACTAAATCCCGTGATGTGGTAGGTGGCAAGGAGGCAATTCCTGACCAATGTTTTTATTCAGAATCGTTGAAATTCGTCCAAAAACCCGTAATGTTTACTGCGACTTATGATACCAAATTCCGCAATAATACTGCTTACGTTTATCCCCCAGTTTATATACCCAGCTATCTAAGATAAGCCGATAAAGGTGTGTCAGTAAAAATCGTATGAATATTGAATCTTTAACGTTATTTTTTGAAAAGACGGAAGACCTTCTTTACATTTTACATAAATCCATACAGTTTCATGTATGTATGACAAGTCTCAAATTTTAAAGGAAATCAAAAGCAACCTGGGAACCTTGAATGACCGTATTATAAAAATTATAAAAAAACTATAGTCTCACTCTCATTACGTTCATTCTTACGTCACAATAAGAAATTTAGCAATAGCGGTGGAAGTGCTTCATAACGTGAGCGGTACAATACGATAAAATTCTTTTGTTATAACTTTTCACTGGTAACCCTTTGCGAAACCTTAGAAACATTAGAGGTTAAAATAAACTTTATGCTACCGTCAATTACGCAAGTTATAAGGCTTTTTTTATTTTATAGAACAGCAAACAGTGGCAAAAAAACACTGTTATAAAATTTTTGGTCAGTTTCTAATACAGCTAATGGAAACTAATTGGCAAAGCATTTTGTCGAAATTCAAATGAAGCTTAGAAAACTATGCATATAGGATTTATACATAAAAATTGTATAATTACAAAACTTTTCCGTAGATTTCCTGACATGTCTCGAAAAATTACTCGAATAGTATGAGAATTTGGTGCACATTGATTTGCAATTTTATTATATTTTTTTTTGTATATGTTTTTTTTAACTTATTTATTGATAAAGGATAAAAATAAATGACTGTAAGTTCACAAAGAATGTTAACAGTGTAAATGCATTGCTGCCTTGTTAGGCTAGGGTATAAAGAAAGCCTTAGGTTTCAGTCTACAAAATTCTCCAATGAAGTCATTAGGGAGAGCCATATGCCAAGAAGTGAACGTTAAATGATTGGATTGATGCTGATGCGATGCTTCGTGTTACTGCACAACACGTGTCCGTTGTCATTTACTTGCAAACATTATTAAAAGGAATTCGATTTATCTCTTAAACGTACTCGTGAATCAAGATGTCACGTTCAAAGCGTTCATTTAAGTAGTTGATGTAAAAGTTATTAATTACAGACATTGAGATCGATCGCATTCCAATAACTGTATTAACTTCAGATTCCTTACAAATTAATGTATATCGACTCCGCAATCATAAATTTTAGTCACAGACTATTAAAATCGGTGAATCGTTATTTTAAACAGACGATACTCTCAGTAATGTGTAATTTTATTGGACGATTTCGTGCTAGCGACTTTCATTTGCTAATTATCTATCGGATGTTCTTACTGCTAACAGACATTTTCAAGTTAAAACTCAAACCGTCGGATATTCTATTTGTTTTCTAATACTAGACCTCAGACCTGAAATAAGAGTAAAAATTTAAAACGCAAGGAGGTTTACTTACAAATGGAATATTTCCCAATAATTTTTCACATCCATGTATTAAAATGATATGATGAATTATTCAGTCTAATTTTAGAAAGTCATTCCGGAGTTTAGCCTTACGCTAAAGCTATAACTTGTGTTTTAAACATTTTAACTTATTAACAACACTAGCGATACATACACCACAAAAACTTTGCCGCTAAGCAAAAGTTTCTTCACCTGAAGCTACTTTTTTTTTTCTTCACCCGAGATGGGTAGTTACTAATTCTAGCCACTGAATTTAAGGCGCTTTTAAACTTTCCACGTCTTCTGCGTTGCTATTTAAATATAGAAACGGTAATTTATCGTAATATAAATTAAAAAAAAAATAGTAACTAGACAGATATACTATAGATTTTGAAGGTACGAAACACGTCCGACACAAAACGCAGCAGCGCGTGTACGTTTGGTCCGAAGAATTTTCTTTACTTCCTAGTCCGCAGTTCTTAATAGTCCTTTCACAAAGTCCACAGAAAAATTAAATTAGACTGAATAAATAAAATAACCCTTATAAACTCACAATTTTAGGAAAGAGAGTTTTAGGCAAATACTGTACTAGTCTAGTGAACAACGTTTAAAGCGTATGAAAGAGCGTTTTGCCTACAACATTCAGACATACAAACGTGGCGAGAAATTAGATTATAAATATTATGTATGTACTGAAACTTTAAATTTTTAAAGATAAATCTAGACAAAGCCATTCCACTTAATGTTTATAACACATTAGTTCGACAACACGTCGACCTCATGCATCGTAGATAACAAGGCATTGTCTGGGCCGGCGGCATTGTCCGATTATAAGATAAAGTAGCCTTACACGCTAATACAGTGGTCATGCGCTGAATACTTTACAGCTTTAAACAAACACGTCGCATTGTTAACGTGTGGACAGACAATAAATCGCATTAATTACTTCGTGTAATAGTTAGAATTTGTAGCGCTTGCAGTCATTTTTTTTTCTCTGTTTATCCCACCTAAGTCACACCCAAAATTTACTTCAAAATACGTCAACAATTTGTGACTATTTAAAATTTTATTCTGCTCTTGTTGATGGTTAATAAGCATTATTTGCTAAATAATCAGATTATTTGTAACATAGAGGTCGCTAAAATACATAGATCTTTAATAACATTATACTTTAAAGCCGTTGAGATTCCTCTTATTTAATTTAAAAAAAATTAAAAACTATTTAAGTAGAAATAGCTTCACGCCTGTAATCCGCAAAGCATTAGATAGAGGTATGCTTGGACATTCATGAACAGTCAATAGACATACTGGTAAACCCACGAGCCACAACTAACCAAGCTACTTAGTCAGTGATGTGACATGTGGCAAGCCTATCGCCATATCGGACAGAATAATCTGAAAAATTGATTCGAATCCAGGTCGGTTATTAATAATTATTTCAAGCCTAAAAATAAAGTTTGAAATTAGAATAAGTTATTTTAACTTCGAATCGAGTAAAATGCATTTAAGATAATCACTATTTAAGAAAATGAACGCACTAAAAATAAGTTATCCAATTTACCTCCGCATTATCATTGTAAACAGCTTTTAACTGTTAAAAATACGGTACGTTTAATTTATTGCTCATAAAAGTGCCCAATTAGGACTTGTTCGTTGCTATTTTAATCTATTCTGATTTATAATTGCTTATTTACAAGCTAGAGAGATTTAAAAAAATAAATTTATTTTACTCTAATAAGTACTTGAATTTTGATCTGAACAATGCGGCGAGAGTGACGACCGACTGTATCGCACGCGCACCGCAGCGTTTTCTGTGGATGTGTTTAGTACCTTGAGTTTAATACAAAAATGTATACGATTTTAGTTTGGAAAGTACCAGACCTAAATTCAGTGTTTTTTAAATGGGCATGATGTATTTTGTTTAACAAATTTTTTTATTATAAAGTACATTACTTTTATAAGCTGTAAAAATTATTAAAGTATTTTGAAGTTATTATCTAACTAGCGGCCCGCCCCGGCTTCGCACGGGTATAAAATCTACACATAAACCTTCCTCTTCAATCACTCTATCTATTAAAATCCGTTGCGTAGTTTTAAAGATTTAAGCATACATAGGGACATAGGGACAGAGAAAGCGACTTTGTTTTAT
>DVZR01000208.1:0-10214 GCA_018237405.1 Thisbe lycorias
TTCCGGTATTTATATATGTAATTATAAGTATTTATATCGTTGACTAACACCCATAACACAAGCAAATAATTTGCTTATTTTGGATTAGATCAATTTGTGTAATTTGTCCAGAAATATTAAAAAAAAACTAACCGAGAATACGTTTCCCGATTCCAGGCACTACGTTGTCTTTCACACCACACTGCTCTCTTACATCTATTCTTAATTCTATCTTTTAATGTAACATTTATCATACTCCTTAATGCACTCAATTTTACTGCATTTATTCTACTTTCATGTCTCTTTTGCCATACCCAGCTTTCGTCGGCAGCGCCGGTACTTAAATTATTAATTTCCACATCAAAGTAAAACTTCATTACCTGATCACTTGTAGTAAAACTTCGTTTTAGGATCTGAATCAAAATCGGTTGTTTATTTGTCAAAATTAAAAATTCGTTAAATAGTACAAGTGGAAATTAATTATTATTTATTTTTATTAGGTATTCTAAATTTTTTTCCTAGTTAGCCCCTAAAAAGAATTAACTTTCCACACTACATGAAAAGGTTCTAAAACACAACTAACGACGTACTTAAAACATCATGTAACCAAAAATACAAAACCAGGGTCAACAATATTCTTCTTTAATGATTAATTTACTTACTTCATTCCATCAAAAAATAATGTACATTACGCTTTTTTAATATAAAGATGTTTAATCACGACTTGTTAAATCATAATTAACTATGTATAATTGCCTCTGGTCTAATGGTACCGGTGTACGTTACGAGGTCCTGGGTTCGAATCCCAAGTCGGGCAATTTTTCTTAAAACGTTTTTCAAATTATTCTGAACAAACATAGCGTTGCCCGGATTGGAGTGTGCCCGACATGGCAAAATTCTTGCCACCTATCACATCATGGGACTTAGTAGCTTGGCTAGTCGTGGGTGTGCCAGTATATTTACTGACTATTCGCGAATGTACTGACTGGCATATCTCTGGGGATTACAGGCGTGAAGCTACTTTTTTTTTATAATTAACTATGTCGCGTATCAATGAAAATATTAAATTACTTTAAAAATATTAAAGAACGTAATAAAAGTTTTAACTACAGCAATTTACGGGTGATTTTAGATGTTTCTCAAACTTTAATATTATATTTTAGGATTAGCCCTACTGACAGGAGGGACAGAGAGGCGAACACATGGACTGCACCAACAACAAGTGTCGGTGCTAATGCAACCAACACAACTACACAGACCACAGTTAGAAGGTGAGTAATGTTCATATGTTCACGTTAATTGTCGTGCTATATAGGCAGAGAGATTTGAGGCATTATTCTTGAAACCAATTCCATTGTAATCGAATTTTGATCCCACTCAATCCTTCAATGTTATATTGTAAAAATATTAACAATACAAATCATTTTGTGATATTCAAAAAATACGAATCTAGGCCAAGATGGTGACATTTGTTGACACTTTTGATAAATAAACAATATAAATAATTTTGTGACGTTCATAAAAATACTAATCAAGTAAGTCCGATGACCTTTGGCAAAGTGTACCCTATACCCCGTAAAGGATTTACCGTGAATATATGTTGTACTCATTAAAATGTGATCACATTTAATAATAAATGCGATTTATGTTTAAATTATACGTTTTTATATAGGATAAATGCAACCGAAAGAAGAGAAAGAGAGGCGAACACTTGGAATTCGCCATCCACTAATAACACAACCACGCCAGCTCAGACGACAGTCAGAAGGTAACATTTTTAAATTTTAACGCTTTTATAAAAATCGCCGTCGCGTGTCATAAGAAAAAAAGACATTCCTCAAATTTTAACAGAGACAACTTTAATAACAACTCTGCGCGATAGAGAAATTTAAAAAAATTACAAATAATAAGAAAAAAATCTACTTCAGACTATACATCGCGTATATTTATAAAAGTAGTTTGGGGGCTGATATGAGGCAATAAAAGGAATAAAATACATTTTGAGAGTTGAAATCTTTGGTCCGCTGTTTGTTGGTGTGAGTGAAATCGCATTAAATATCAATTAAAAATATAATTTCAGAAGATTGAGAATATATTTAGTAATTGTACACATTTATATGTTTACTGTTTAAACTTTTCTATATTCTCTCTTCTCTTCTATCTATAAATAAATAATTATAGAAGTGCAGATTTCGAACAAATGGACAGACATACAAAAATAAATAAACGCTTCATTTACAATTTAGTCGCATTAAAAATGTCTTCATTCGCATAAACAATATTTACGCTGGTGAAACCGCGTGTACAAGCTAGTAAAATAATAATTCTTAAAGTGACACTTCAACTTAGATACATCTTATGCCAAATTAAGTTTCTATTTATTTACTAAATATTCATAATTAATTCAAATGTGTCAGTTTTAAAAGGGGTATATATATTGGCTTAAACAGTAGTTTAAGCTAATATATCAAGGTTCTAATAAACTTCTAATGCAATACTTGTTTTCGAAATAAATTGAAATACTTTCATCTTTTTTTCTTATGACAATAAGTAATACAGATAGTTTGCCAAATATTAATGATTGTGTTGGTGAAAGGTTGAATTGTCAGTAAATTATTATGTATTTTAAAGTAGTGTACAGTTTATTTGAGAATGAATGTCTATGTAAGTAGAGATAAATTTAAAAACTCCACAAATTATACTACTTTTTCTCCGGCTGAGCGCTCCCCTCGTCTATTTTAATGATGTTATTCAAGTTCTTATTTCTAATACTCTACGATATTAATATTAAAATATAGATTAAAATATATCTGTTTAATTAAATAAATAGTTCAACATTTGCCATAGTTTACGCTTTCTCCTATAAACATTCATCAGTAAAAAATGTTGCGGTACCTGATGGCGGTGAATTTCTAATTCGGAAAATTTTTAGTCGACAAGGAAAAAGAATGAGTATTTCTTTTCCTGCTTGTGAGATATTTATAAAATAAATCTATCGCTAGAAATATCTAAACAAATTACTTGGTTGATCTATTACATTGGTCATTAATTGCGGTAAATCATTTATTAATTAACTAAATTTATTTGGTTTCACCCATTAGAGGAGTCTAAATGTGATGTGAATATTTAACTGGGTAATTTAACAATAAGAACACATCTAAACAATTAACCTTATGTACCATAAAAAAACCATGCAATAAGTTAGTTAAAAAATTTAAAGTAAGTAATTATTATAATGTAAATGGTTGTATGTGGCAGCTCCTCGGAGAGCGTAGAGTCGAACAGTAGCAATTCCACACCGAGTTCAGCAACGCCCACAAAATTGTCGCCCGGCAACATATTCAAGAACTTCTTTAAGTATAAAGATGTTGTAGACTTAGAATATGCTATATTAGAATTTATTTGGATATGAGTCTTATTTTATATAAATGAAAACTACGAATTTCATCAAGAGTAGGAGTCAATATTTTTCCACGGCTTTTGCAACTATCCTCATTCAAAGATATGCCTGTTATTTTCCAAATTAATGAATATGCTCAATTCTTTGAACAATCGCCGAATCCGTAAAAGATCTGATCATTTTAATCCGTAGTATGTTTAAAGGGGAATAGAAAGAGTGCAGTCAAATTTTTGACATGTGCTGTGTTAGAATTGATTTGGTTTGCATTCGAAGTTATTAATTACCATTGTGACAAACGTAATGCACAATTTTACGATACGAAGAATATATTTGAGATTCTAATTCTATAGATGAGAACTCTTATCCAATTAAATTGTAGAAAAGTGGTGTGTCTTACTCTTTATTTTAGCGCTTCGTCTGCTGTTGTGCTCGGACGTTTTATTTGCGGTTGTAAATACTCGATAGCATGAAAAGCATTTTGACTATTCAAACAAGAGTATCAAAATTGCATCTCGCCATGTGATTTGACTCTTGCATTTGACTAGAGATACCTTGTGATACATGCGCAATTTTTATACTATTTTTTATATTATTATTTAACACAGAATGTAAATAATTTGCATGTGTTTTACAGTTTATTTTAATGCTTAATTGTAATTATTATTAAATTCATATATTATTTATAATCACGTTATCGTTAGAACCATTCGAGGATTTATTTTTATAATTTATTTATAAAACTCAAAATAACAACTTCAAAGTGGAGTCTGTACAGATTATGAATTTAATATTTCACTGATGGTTCTAATTGTAACAAGCTTGTAAAATTTCTATGATATTAAATAGAAGTGGAAACACTGAAACTTTTACTTTACCTTCCATGTTTCTACCTATTAGTTATTGTCTATAGTTAAAAAAGTAAAATAAAATCTATGGTTAATATTTAAAAATAAAATTAAGAAGCATCTTGTATTGTAAATACGCTCCACCTGTAGCAGTAGTAACTCATCTAAGGAAGATGTACAAGGTATTTAATGAATAGCAATCGCAGCAGCAATCGAAATTAGGTGTTGAAATGATACCAGTCTCTAAAATTGGACTGGTTTCTATTTTAGTTGTTACTTTAGGCATCTGTCATCAGGACTTGTATTCAAAAAAAATATTAATTAATTAATCGTTTAAAGAAAGTAAAATTTCATTAGCCATTGCTTTGAAAACCAATAATCTAAAAGTTTCAGTGTCAGCTTTTCATTAATAAAATATTAAGTTGTTTTGTTGTTACTGTAACGAAAAATTAACCTCAATACAGTCTTTAAAACTACTTCGTAATGATTTTAAAATAATTATATATTTTCAAAATTTGTCAATTAAAATAACTATTAATGCCACGTCGTCTAAACCGAAATATTATCCTTATGAATCAAAATTATTAGCCCTCATCGATAATGTTCTGTCAAGATTGTCGGTTGATTATGATTTCTTCCCATCAGCGATGTCTGCTTGTTTGTTGATCTATGAAAAAAGATTCCTTATTTCTTCAGGAATGAATCGATTAAATAACAATTTTAAATAATTATATGGATTTGTTTATGAAAATTTTCCTTAGAAACATCATTCATTTCACTGTAAAATACCTAAAAATAAAAATAACATTTGAAATATATAGTGTACATATATGGAAAAAAATGCTTGATGAAGTAATAGTACACGTAGGTGTATATAATTTTTTCTTATTAATAAGCTATTATTAACAAAATATGAAACTGGTTTGTCATATTCTTTCATATTATTTTGAATGAAAGCACGCGATCTTTCTTATCGGATAGTATCAAAATATTAATATTGTCAACTATAATTTGTAGAGAATACATTTAATGCCCCGTGACATGAAATATTAAAATGTCGCGTTTATTTTGCTTATGTCAATATCATAGTTAAACATATTATAAATGACGGTAAATTATAGGTCTTTCGTACCCCCGGTTCGAGATGAAGAAAGTGAAACACAAAGGAAAGCGCACGCGAAACGTGTTCGGGAGACGAGGCGATCAACTCAAGGAGTCACACTTGACGAGATTAAATCGGCCGAGCAGCTGGTTAAGAAAAAGGCTAATAATGGTACCACAGAAGCTCCGGCTGCAGGCTCTCCTAAAAAGAGTGAAGATTCGCCTTCGCCTACTACAGAAAACCGAGTAAGTGTTTAAAAATTTTTATTAGGAAACAAATAAAAGTATTTTTTTACAAGGGCCATAAGACACTTAAGATAAGAACACACTTTTAATTGCTCAAGTAATTCACACTTTTCTTTTATATGGCTTTTTTATTTACGTTTTTGTAAATAATTGTGTATCTAAATCATAACACTTAATGCTGCTTTTTTAGGTCTTATTATTTATTAATTTTGGATATCTACTGCGTAATTTAAACATTTTACTATAGCTAGTAAATTTGTACAAAGTGCTTTTGTTTGATTTGTATAAATGTGTTTTTTAGAACACCTGACACTTGTAAATAGTTTGGAACATACATATATGGTCAATAATTTTATCCATGTGTTTTAGTAAGTTTTTGCATATCTCAACAATTTTTTTTGTTGTTTTATTTGGTGAAGCGTTATTAATCGTAGGCACTCATAATTTTCACCAATTTGTAATAATTTGTCTTGAGTAAATAAGCATTATCTCTTTAAACATACATTATTATTATAGAATAGTATGTCAATGTCATTAAGGACGCATTTAGGGATTTTTCTCATAATTGTTCCATTGTGTATTAAACTGGCATCCGGTAAAATAAATATTCATAGCGAGTGTGTGTTTATATCTTCTTAACTTATATAAAAATCAATTGCTGTTCGTTAGTCTCACTAAAACTGAAAAAACGGCTTAACCGATTTTGATGAGTTTTTGTGAGTATGTTGGAGGGGGTCTAGGGGAGGTTTAAAACTATAAAAGGAGGCGCTGCGATCGGGCAGGATAACGTTTGCCGGGCCAGTACACGATAAAGTTGGAAATCATTCGATTTTGTGGCTTGCATACTGTTATGTTTTCTAAATAGTTTAGTAGTAAAAGCCTGTTATTTAATCGGAAGCTGGTTCTCACATGTATATAGATGAGGTTATTTGACGGGTGTCGCTTAGGCTCGCGTTAACGCCGTGGGTGGTGAGATCGCGGTGACGTTAGCGTTGGCGTGCGCAAGCGCGACCGCAACGGCTACCATTGCGGCCAACAGTGAACGACGCCCTTCATGGCGGTTGAGACTCGACCCCACCAACAAGGTCTTTACCTCACCACTACAAGATCTAACACGACTATAAATTGTTACAACTATTTTATAGACGGTAATATAGTACCATGACAATGTACTGATGACTTGAATTTACTTCTGTTATATAAAGAATACATTACAAATAATAGAACAGATATTTCTTGTTGGTATTTTTATCGTATTGACTTATGTAAAATAGCTGTTCGAAAATAATTCATAGTCGTGATTACGTCAGGGGTTGTGAAGTACTTGGCACTCGTGCATGGTGTGAATATATGGACGGGTACCGTTGTTCTCCAGAATTGATGTCTTTCGATGTGTTTTATTTTCAGCGTTAGATTTGAATAAATATATTTTAAATAAGCTTATTGAATAATTACTTTTTTCATTATATCGCTCACATACTTAATGTTCATTTATGGTGTACGGTTTTTGCTATATAACATAATATCCTACATTAATTATTGATAAATATAGAGTTGTATAAAATTATATAGCCCGGTTAAAGCCACTCTGTTATATATTTATTCAAAAATTACCTTTATTTTATAATAAATGTCTTTCTTTGATCTGGTTTTTACTATACTGTCATTATAATTTTCGTCCGTAGTGTCATTATAATTTTCGTCTGTAGGCATGTTGGACTTATTTAATAATTTATTAAGGTAATTACAAGGGTATGAAGAAAATAGACAATCCCATGAGATATCATAGTATAGTATCATATACTTCTAACTCTGTCCTATCTGTTTTCACTGTTACCCTTTTGTGTGTATATTTTTAAGGGTAGCCCTTGTAATTACTAGCTATAATATATTATGAGGAAGAAGTTACAAAATAATATAATAAATCGTAAAATGTTTTATCTTAGTACGTTAATATTTCTATGTGTTTGAAGATATAAACGTTGCATGGTTACATTTTGTTTTGTTTCATAACATCTGCATGGAAAGTAACGCATATAATATGTTATTTGTCATTGGTGTGGTCTAATATTATTTACTTATATAAGAGATACTATGGCATTCAATCTTTATTGTTAAATATATTCTGAGAAGTTGTACCGTTGTTAATAATTTAAGTATAACTTTTAACACATGTTTGGAGAGTCTAGTCCTTGTCTTTTATGGGCAACAGCGTCACCAATCGACTCGCATAAATGCTTAGGCGAGATATTGGGTGCTCGTGTAACTCGTCCATAAACATCTCAAGCTCAAGTTTAGTAATTAGTTAAGGCATTTTTCATGATGAGCGAAATCGTTTTGCTAAAAGCACATATATATCCGGAAAAGAGTTTAGCGCGCGAATATTTGAGGACGAATTCAGTCAATACAAAAAAAATATAATCATTAGTATTATAACACTACCAAATTACGGAGAAAATAATATGAAAATAATACTATCTATTGATTGCTTAAATAATGGCAACTGAATTACTGACTACTATTACAAATAGTATTATTTGAGTTTGCTCTGTTGAAAAGTTGAGAAATTAACGAAAAAATAAAAGAATAATGACGGTTTTGGTCAGGAACTAGACTAAACATAATTAGATTTCGCTCTTTTTAGCATTAAACTCATATGCTAGTGTGATGTTTTTCTATATACCGCCATGTAGTGTAACATTTAGATGTTTGTCATTCCATCTCTACTTAACAGGTGAATGCATTAGTACGAAACTCAGAACAGGTCTAGAATTTCAGCTGAAATAGATCATAGAAATCTTTACTCGGAGAAAAGTCCCATTTCCGACAAGTTACTTATAAAACTTAGGAAAGAACCTTTGCGTGTTAGATTAAATTGATTCATTATTATATTTAATACTAGCTGATATGGCAAACTTCGTAGTACTCACGTCATAATATATATTTAATTACTACAAACAGTGTAAGCGATGGAAAAGTGGTGTTTTTGCTATTTTCCTCGTAATTATTTCATTTTTTTTTCTATAAGAACTTGCCTTAGTATTTATTAAATATTTTATATAAAAAAAATAACCGAATTGGGCTACGTTAGCAAGTTATGGCTTTACCAAGGGAAATAGGGGTTTTTAGAGCAACGGTTGATGACGTGAAGTGTGCTAATTAGTTGAATTTATAGTTCGAGCTTGAAGACGCGGATAGGTCAACACCTAGGACAACAGCTCCAGCGACAGAAACCACAGTTACATTGCCTCTACGTCGCCCGCCTGCAGCCTCTTCCGCGAACACTACGTCCAGTAACAACTCAAATAAAGAAGATCATCGCATAGGTTAGTCTTGCTACATTGACATCTATACAATGTTTGTGAAAGCCCGAATCGACAGCTTTGAACTTCATCATGATTTCAGCCTTTTGACTTCGACAAGTCGCCGCTAAATTCGATTTCTTTAATCAGTAATGAGAATAATGCTAAATATTTTTGTATTTTTTTCTTTTATGAATATGGCCTACAAGAAGACGGTTAGTGCTTAGAGTTATGGTTAGTCGGGTAAAGCAGCACTTAGTCTGGCTCCAGGACCGCAGCGCATCTAAAACAGCTATGATGAGATAGAGGCCTATAGAGACGGTGGTGTCATTTACGATTTGCTCTCAAGCATTTGTGTGATGATTATAGATGTTTGTATTTCTGGCTTTGGGTGCTATATATATTTCAGTATTTGTATATCATTATATGTATTCATATCGTTGACTAATACCCATACTCAAGCAAATAATGGCCACATGAGGGTTAAAATTCGATTTTTTTTAAATTCTATGTTGTTCGAAGGAGATGTCAACTCCGATATCGGCGTGTGTGTACGAGGAGAGGGATGAGTCGGAAGAAGCTAAGCACGTATGCCAGGATCGTGATCTTAAGCAATCCATACTCTTTGACTACCTCTTAAAGGATTTGGCGTGAAGATATGTGATAAAAAATACGAAACAATGTTACCATTGATGATTTATGTACTTTACCACAATTAAAACAAGTCACTTTTATCTTTTGAAAACGTTAAGGTTATCAATTAAATTTAAGTAATTTATGCTTAGGCGAAGATGACAAAGAACGTGAAAGCAGTTCTGAGAGCAAATCTTCGAATAACGTGTCACCATCAAGCACGCAGGCAGCGCTTAACGTAATACAACGTCGACGAAGACCGAAGCGACGTTCCACAGGCGTGGGCCATGTAGATATGGATGTGAGTTGTTTATCTTTTTATTTCCTATAAACAGTTTTAGACGTCTCTCGATAAATATTTATTTAATTTTAGTCTAATTTTAACCATCTACATGGTTAAATAGTTAGAAAAACTGATCATGCGATCAAAGAGCTTTTGTTTGATTCCTGATACCTAGAGACAAGCACTTAATAAGATATTTGTAACTGTGAGTTTGAGTATTTTATTATATATATATATATATTTGAATACGTAATATGTATTTATATCGATGAATAATACGCAATACTCAAGCTATAAGTGCTGTCCTGTCTTTGGGGTTAGATCAATTGGTGTAATTTGTCCAGCAATATCACTACATAGTATAAAACAAAGTCGCTTTCTCTGTCCCTATGTCCCTTTGTACGCTTAAATCTTTAAAACCACGC